>JAQMYL010000018.1:15067924-15095488 GCA_030014365.1 Clarias pachynema
AAGATTTTCTATGGGGTTGAGATCTGGAGACTGGCTAGGCCACTCCAGGACCTTGAAATGCTTCTTACGAAGCCACTTCTTCGTTGCCCGGGCGATGTGTTTGGGATCATTGTCATGCTGAAAGACCCAGCATGACCAGAATGCTAGTGTGAGACTCTTTTTTTTGGCCTAGCAGTGTATATTGGCATACATATACACATACATATGATGACAAAAGTCTAAAAGGTTAAATAATAAATAAGTCTCTGAAAATCTGAAATAATCTGAAAATCTCAAGTGCAAATCACCAGAATGGCAGGTGAGGTTGGGTTATAGCCAGTGGTCGAATTGTAAACTAACCTACAACTACTGTTTCCTGTGTAATGCACTACACAGCGTCTATGGGAGTCACGTGACAAAAGAACGAACGATTCGGAACAAAAAACTCGACTCAAGAGAGACTTCTCATTTCTGTTTCCTGTACATAACCTACGGAGGTTTTGCGGTGCTTTGCGCATGCGCACCCAGTAGAAAATGAACTAATTAAGTTTTTTTTAATTAGTCACGTTAACGCCTCGTTTATGAACGACCCATCACTACATCATATGTTATGTCTAGAAGAGGAAATACACTAATCAATTGGGCTGCTTAAGTGCTAGCTCTGGGAATTCCTTGTGAGTGTGATATACTGGATGCCTTCTTTTCTGCTCTCTCTGTTACAGAGCCAAGAAAGCCTGCAATCTGGGACAAGAACGGCTGCAAATATTCCGGGAGGTAGTGATGGGAAGTTTGATGTTTTAATGACTCAGTTCTTTGAATCTCGTTCATCAAAATGAACAAATGTTTTTTTAGTCATTTAGTTCATTTCGTTCTTTTGATCAGAAATAAAACAAAATGTTACATTTTCAATAAACAGACGTCTCCTTATCCAAATTCTGGCCTGGCCTGCCCTGCTAAACGTTTTACAATAACACAAAGAGATTTAGGCATTGTGTACTAGCACTGTGTCTGTGTTCTTTAAAGGAGATTTTCATGCAGCCTGCACTGTTTATTAAAAACCAACAGATTGTAAGTGGTGCCATATTGGCAGTCAAGCTTTACCTTGGCCCTAACAGCAAAAATAGTTATAGCAGTACGCCTTTGACACGAATATACAATGTTAAGTATACCAATCCACTTGACTAAATCTCGGGCCCCTTTCCCCACACTGCCATCATGTGGCCAAAAACCATAACCGCACCTAAGAAAATGAATCTTGCACGTCAAATATACTGTAACAGTGTTGTCTCTGCGCCTTTAATCTGCATGGGGAATCCCGAACACCATTTTGTCTCAGAGCTGTTTTTCACCGTATTGGACTGCGAACTTTGTTTTGCTGAGGATTTTATGAAATTAGGATTATTCACCATCAGAACAGCTTTACATGACGGCCATTTTCTATCATTGTGCTTCTGTACTGATTCGTAGAAACCAATGAGGCCAACTCATTTCTCTCGCACCCTCACACGCACATATATACAATATACCAGATGTTAGGCATTTTATACATTCACTTACTCACTGAAAATAGTGTAAATAACAGTAAATACTGTATTGTTAACTGGTGCACTGCAGTGCTTATTTTTTATACAATACACATGAGCTACTTCTCTGATTTGTTCACATCTACGAATGTTCAAAGTAATACGAATGTTCAAAGGTAATCCATAACTCGAAAGTCGGGGACTACCTGTACTGTAAACAATAACGACCAATTATTTGCCAAATTTACACCTACAAACAAATTAGAATCTCTCAGCATATCAGCCTGCTACAGTGCTCCTGCTGTGCTATTTACAACCATCAAGAATGTGGAAAATGAGCCAGACAATTTTCAATGTATGTTTCATTAAAAGAAAAAAAAAATTTTATAGCGTGGTAATTTTTTTCTTTTTCTTCCATACTAAAACACTTAAAATGACAATCACAAATAACGATAACAACACAAACACAATGATGAGTGCAAAATGAAAGGGTTTATGTGTGCACACTGTGTCACTCCACTTTGTTCCCTGTGTGATATGTATCAGTCCCAAAGACTCACAACTGTAGAAGAGAAAAAGATTAGAACTCATTTATACATTTAGAATGGAGCTCACAATACAAAAAAAGCGATAATCACGTTATCCTTACTTTGTATGTGGTTCACAATGCATAAAAGATCCATTAGAATATGTCTTTTCAGGACAGTCCTTACACACTGTATCCATTAAATTGGTCCCTATATAAGATAAATACTTCATAGTCTTTATTTCTTTATTTTTTTTGATTGACATAATAAAAAAAGTATTTAAAATAATTTAAATTAACCATCACAAGGTATGCTACTGATAATGTTAAAATGCTAACCAGTCTGGTTGATGTATTGTCCCAGGATGCATGCTGAGTGTTCTTGGGCTTTCCTGCAGCTCTCACCCTGAGATTCTGTACAATAATGTCCTGGCAAAGGCTCACAGAGTGTATCCGAGTCGTACTTACACTTTCTCTTTACCCTTAATCCAGCACCTGTGAAAAGAAAACAATACCCATTAGATAAAATATTCTGTACTGTATACATGGTATTCTAGTGTTACGTTAGAGGAAAGAGTATGTCTTCACCTTCATCACACACAGTGCAGGTGAGACATGCTGTCAATCCATTCGGTTCATCAGTGTAGGTTGATTCAGTGCACACTTTACACTGCGTGCCTGAAACACTGTCGCAGTGTTTAAACACAATGTGACCTGGACAATAACATTTTATTCTCAAGCTGTTTTCATATACATTAGGCCAATATTTTTGTAGTCACTATTTCAATGTAATTCTTTACATGTGTGCAGCACAGTGAACACAGTGTCTTTAAAAAAGAATATCAAGTTTTCTATTATTCTATTATTTATTTGTTAGTGAGTTAATATCAGAACAGTTATGACATGCTGAATTTTATATCTAATATTCACTGCAGAATAACTATTGTGTTTTGTCTCAAAAGCTACATCAATCTACACTGATCAGCCACAACAGTTACACTGAATAACACTGATTATGAATTATATACCAGTAAACTGGTGACAATATCATGGGGACCTGAGGGGACCAAAGACCAGCACATCCAGTCCGATTACACAAAAAGTTAAAGAAAAAAAGTAAATGCTGGGCATGAAAGAAAGTTATCAGAACACCCAGTGCATCAAAGTATGGTGTGTAGTAGGGCTGCAACAACTAATCAATAAAATCGATAAAAATCGATTACTAAAAGTGTTGGCAACGAATTTCATAATCGATTCGTTGTGTTGCGCGACGCAGAGACATTTGATTATTTAAAAAAAACTTTAGTTGAGCGCGGAACGGAACGAACACACTCGGTCTCGCGCACTGATGCTAGCAGAGTTCGGCGCCTCATAGACAGGGCGGAGCAAAAAAACAAACAAAAACGAGCCGAGGTAGAGGAAAGATACATGATGGAGGCTGCTGGGTCTTAGTGCTCGTCTCTTACTGGTATAATCTATAACCGTGCACGCGTGTTTACTATAACACTGTGACCACGTGTGTGTGTGTAAAACATGTTTTATTTTGTGTCTGTATGCCTGTGTGTACAGCGCGCGTAAAAGCAAGTCTCATTAGAGACATTAAAAATCCATGTTCTCTCTCTGCTTAAGGCTTAGCCTGCTCTTTGCCTGCTGTGTGTGTGTGCGCGTGCGCGTCATTGGACACCGCGCCTCAGACACACACAGACCCCCCTCCTACTTTCACCTACACAGACACACAAACTCTGCTCTGTCGCGATTCAAGGTTCCACTGTATATATTTGGCAGATGTAAAGCATACATGTCTATGTTTTTTGTGTTAGTCCATTTTTATTTTATTATATTATTATTATAACAGCTCAAGGAGCAACATGTTTGTGCACTTTCTAAAGAGTTTAGTTCTGTTCTCGAATAAAGGGTTGGAAATGAATGTTTTTCTTGGTTTTGGGGGTTTATACGATTAATCGGGGGGAAAATAATCGACAGATTAATCGATTATTAAAATAATCGTTAGTTGCAGCCATCACTGTTTCCTAATGGATCATCACTGTTTCCTAAATGACCAATCAAGGGATCACCATTGCTTCCCAATGACCGGTTACTGATTATTACAGTTTTCTAATTACCAATTACTGATGGTCGTGAGATCATTTAGATGTGCAGGTTCCAAAACGTTAAACTGGTGGCTCACTTCAGGCTGTGAAAAGGGTGTGCAGCATTAGTGTGAAAGAAAATCAGCAAAATGTAACCAGACACCTAGCGAGCTTCAGCTGATTGACTGTATTTGGGAGGAAGAGACATTGTTTTCAGTCAAACTGTTACAGTGGTGGCATCACATGCCATAAAAACGGATGACTGTATTTCAAGTTCATTAATTGGCTAACATTTCTGCCTACGAAACATAGCTAAGGAAACTTTAAAAAAAGAAATAGACTGGATAAAAATCCATAATATTACACAGAGCCCAAAGATTACCATATAAAGTGTTGTTATATGGAAGGGAAATAAGTAATAGCAATTTTATTGCAGGAAATCAAATTTACTATCTTTTCACCATCTCTCTTTCTCTGTCTCTGATATCTCTTTCTGTCTATCCATGAGCAGCTGTACGTATTTCTAACTCAAATCTCAGACCCAGTACAGGAAATCACATTTGTCTTCCACAGATTATCATCTTGCATTCATCTCATTACCCATGAGCCCCTGCTGCTCATCAGAGCCTCATAAACAATGCAGGCCAAAAGTTTACTCCTGACTGCATAGCATGCACACGCACACACACACACACACAGAGAGACAGACAAGCATTTAATCTGACTTTAGGGGATAATGTTGAAGGCGTGGGTGGTTAAATCCTATCAGCATCACTCTAACACACTAAAGCGCTACACAACACACACTTACATCTGGTCGCTTCCACAAATGCACTAAAAAAATATCCTTAGCATACAGTGTTTTATATGTAACATGACAATCAACATCACAAACCTTTTCAAACAGTTTTCATCTTCGCAGCCAGTGACCCCTTTAACTTAACCCTTTTAACTGTGTAAAAGTCTTGAGCCACCCCTCATTTCATCGAATTAAGTTAAATTTAATTATGTAGATTCAATTAAATGGAAATGAATGTTTTACTATGGCAGGCTGGAAAGTGCCAAAAAATATAATTTAAGAATCGGTTGTTTATGTAACAACCTCAGCAGCAACCTCCTTTCCCCTCTTGTCTGTTCCACTCACCTAGCATTCAGCATCACCAGTACACTAATCACCAGCCTGATCATGGTGATTCCTAGGTCAGTAGTAGAGGCTTCTCACCTGCCATATGGAAGACCTGGGTTCACTTCCCTGCCACGTTGAAGGAGCCTTAGTGCCAGCCCAACCCCAGATAAAAATAATCAAATGTGTCAGTCCTCTATGGTGACCCTTATGGGAGCAGCTTAAAGGACGACGTTGGAGAATTCTTGAATGTTCTACTGGCAGAACACATTTTATGTACTGTAATTGTAAATGACTTATATCCTTAACTATTTTGGGGTTTTAGGTGTAGTTAAATCATTTTAAATTAAATTACCAGTCAAACTGGCTAATAAAAAGAAATATTAATTTAATAACTTTGACATACATTAATTACAGCTTTTAATACAAGCTGAAAAAAAAACTGCTTTAATAATGGTGAACTGGTAATGTTGTTCCAACATCCAAATGACATAATGTCCTATTTTACAGAACATATCATAGACTTAAATGTCAACATTCTCCAAAAATCCACTAAACACAGTTAATTCACTCATGGCGGCTGATATTTTCATGTCACTGATCGCATGATTTCATGACATTTGAACTTTCGCTATGAAATGTGGCCGCTTCGTATCGGGGTTCGTCTACAACATGGAAGTTCAAAGCTTCCAGAAGAAGGTGAAGTCGTGTTTTTAGTGTCTTTTTTTATTACATTTTTTATCATAGAGAACTTTGTGTCTAGAGAAAGAAATATATGCAAAAAGTCAGAAAATTGTGGTTATTGTGTTTCACTATCCATACAGTATGTACTGTAGACCAAAAGTGAAAAATTAGTTTACACTACATTAAACATCTATTTTTTTATTTCTTAAATGCTATTAGAATAAACACACTCTTGAATTTTGTTTCTGCTTAATGCACATTATGTGTTTATTCATAATTGTTTTTCTCACTTTTTGCTCAAGTTTGTAGTCATTTTTTTAGGACTTTTAAGAATTTAAATGCTCAAACAGCTTTAACAATTTTTATAGTGACTTCATAATTTCGTGAGTTGTTTCATAGTGGTAATTGTGGTTAAAAATCAAAGAGACGCCCACACATTATGTCCAATCTACTGATGGGTAATGTATATTGTGTTATTCCACTGTACTTATTTTTACAATTAAACATGTTAAACAAATGGAATCTTACATTCCATTTGTTCTATTCATTTTCTCAGAATTTAAGCTATAATAACTCAGTAGCTAGTGGCAGAACCATTAGGCTTTTTTTCTTCAGGAAAAGAGCAAATTACAATTAAAACATAACAAGTTGAATTGAGTCCAGCATTAAGTGCAGTCTAAATGTATAAAATCTCTCTCTCTCTCTCTCTCTCTCTCTCTGTGAGAGATGGCGTGATTCTCAAGAGCAGATGGCTGGCTAATGTGAGTCAGAGAGTAATTACTGGCAATCTTGGGGCTCTGCTCCCCTCCACAGACATCCCACCGAGCGACAACTCTATCCCATCTCACAAAACAGAGCACTCAGGTCTAACTTTAGGAAAACGCTCTGTTCGTATGGAAATACTGGACCATGGCGCGTCATCTCTTCACACTTAAAAGCACCGGCCTGGTACTGAAATGTTTCCTCATGGGGTCAATTCATTGAATAGCATTAAACCAAATGCACTCATGGGCCTGTGATGCGTTGATCTGAGGTCAAACGTCATTTCACGTTTAATTGTTTTATAACCCTTTTGTTGGTGCTTCATTGTATAGGACGTGTCCACCAGCCTGCATTGTGTAGTGCTGTGCCGGGATGGAGAGCTGAATGAATGTGTGTTTGCGGACAGGCTGGAGGGATCAGCAGATGTTGCAAGTCTTTTGTCTCCATTAGATCGCCATAAAGCCCAGATGCTGGAAATAACAAGGCCCCCAGACAGCCAGGTCAAAGGCTACTGGAGTTTAAAGAACACAAATATTGAACTGCTTTTAATCTTTAGAAAACCAAATCATTAGTAAAACAATGGCATGGAACAGCCATTTCCACACCTTTGCCCTCATTAAAAAAAATGCACGACTTATGCAATTTAAATACATCCCCATGTCCTACTAAGACAGCAAGCTAATAGCATAGTGGCTAGTAAACACCCTGATTTTTTTTTACATGGCTACAGTTTGAATTATAATGCTCTGAGCAACTCATGCAAGCAAAACTAATATTCAGAATATTCCCAAGACTCATAGAATGGATTTGGATTCCCCTTTTGCAACTGGGGCAGATCTGGTACCTCATGGCATTGCATCTGGCACGGCACACCCCAGGGGCAGTAGATCCTTTAGCTGTTGTGGGTGAGAACCCAGTGGATCAGACTTGTTTGCGGGCATGGGTGATCCTTGGCTGCCCATGATCCTGTCACCAGTTCGCTGGTGTATAATTGGTGATCATTATTGTTCTGTTGAACATGTGTTACATGTACATTTGCATATCCACAGGGAGCAGACTGGATTTTTTTTTTTTATTCAATCTCACACCAAACATTTGAGCTATTTTGGGCTGTATAATCAAAACATAAACATGATTATATGTATTTACTACAAATAGCAGTCTGTATATCCCCAGAACAATAAGAGCCATACTGTACAAGTACTATATTTATAAAAAAGCCAGACAGTATCTTTATTCTTGTTTTTTATGTATACAAATGTAGTGTGCTGATGTAAGGTTAAATTTTGCTTCTTTATACACGAACTAACATTAAGCAAATTTCAATTAAGTGGAGAAAAATTTATCAAATTGTGTGCAAATCAAACTAATATTCTAGGTTGTGTTCTTTTGATAGTATCTTTGTGCATTTTTGGACATGGTGAGAACTTAAAAATCTCAAGATTATCGCATATACGACATACTTTATTGTGGGCTACATTTCCACATAAACATGGGTGTGATGAGGACTTAATTAAAGGTGGAATTATTGTATCTTAGCCGGCACAGTGGCTAAGTGGTTAGCACTGTCGCCTTGTCCCTCCAGGGTTTGGGTTCGATTCCTGCCTTGAGTCTGTGTGCATGGAGTTTGCATGTTCTTTGGTTAGTTTACTGAATCTGGATGTTTTTGTACTGTGGGAGGAAACCGGCGAACCCAGAGAAAACCCACCAAGCGCCGGGAGAACATACAAACTCCATGCACACAGACTAGAGGTGAGAATCAAACCCAGACACTGGAGGTTCAAGTTCCCAAATTACCATTTCCAAATTGCCTGTAGTGTGTGAATGAGTGTGTGTACTGTATGTGTGTGCCCTGCGATGGATTGATACCACATTCATTGTGAACCCCACATCTTGCCCTAAGTCTCCTGGGATAGGCTCCAGGCCCACGCGACCCTATATACGTACAAAAGCGGTATAGACGATGAGTGAGGCGATTATTGTATATCTAAGATAAGATTATCGCTATCTATGATATGATGATGACTCAATTAATGGTAAGATCACCAATCCAAAAAGCTAGCTGCAATTAAAATTCCAATTCAGCGACACACCTCATACCTGAGCCAAAAATATACTACTTAGATCAAGTAGATTTTTACTAAATGTCCTTGATCCGTTCGAAATTGTTCTGGCTCGTGCATCTACCATAACAACCAAGATTTTGCACAGCTCTATCATCACCCAGGCGAGATGACCAAACACTTATGTGCACGTACTTTGCTTACTAGACTATTTAGAAGTATGATGCAATCCAGTAGCATGTAATGAAACTAGGACACATTAGAAATGCCTAAAAAAGAAGAATATGGAGAACAGAATGAGCAAACAGACGTGAGCAAACAAACACATGCACACACACACACACCCCACCATCTGTAATCTGATGAACTGAGCAACGTTGGCATCACGGCCCATAATGATTTTCCTCAAGTCTGTCCTTGTACAAATCAATAAAGTTGGGAAGAAATAGGCAAGGAATATTCACAGAGCACAGCACAGAACATGCACACCCACACACACACACACACACACACACACACACACATATACACACTGTGACCAGAGAGACAGAAAGAGATTCGTGAGAGCAGCTCCATGCATAAAGTTTCCAGAGTCACATCGTGCCCAAAATATGACTCGGAAAATGTCATGCTGCATTACTGTATCTTATGAATATAGATGAATAGGACTTGGAGATATTTTTGGTTTTTATTTTAGACCCTCTCTCGTACGCAAAAACAAACATGGAGACATTGCATGTTAGGGCTGTTAGAAAGGGTGTCTCTTCAAATGTTCTCAGAATTTTTATTATATTTTGACTTTCAGTCATGTAACATGAGTGTAATTAAGCATTTCATTAATAAAGCCTTCTGTCCAAATGTTTCATCAATTGCTGCACAAAAAAAATGATATATATTTTATTTAAAAAGTTGCATATTACACAACGATAACCTCAAAATTATTACAAATACATTACTGATAAACTCTGCATAAGTTCCTCGCTTTATGTATAATACCGGTGATAAACGGCAGCCTTACGGCAGAATTACGTAGTCACCAAATTGACTTTTTTGATTTTTGATTGTCCAAAGTAGCTACTGTACATTTAGATGATGATACAGTAGCTTGATGATAGCTTGGCACACACATGGTCTTCTCTCATCAGATTCATGGGGTAGTCACCTGGAAAGGTGTTGTCAAGAGTTAATTAGTGACATTTGTTGCCTTCTTAATGTGCTTTAGACCATCAGTTGTCTTGTGCAGAGGAAGGATTGGTAGAAAGCCAATAGCCCTATTAATTCTACTACAACTACGTGTACAAATTCATATTATGGCAAGAAACACTCAGGTAGGTAAAGAAAAAAGATAGTCCATCATTACTTTAAGAAATGAAAGTCAGTTAATCTGAGAAGTCTCAGGAACTTGATGGTATCCCCAAGTGCAGTCACCAAAACCATCAAATGCTATGATGAAACTGGCTCTTATGAGGACCCTCCCAGGAAAGAAAAGCCAAGCGCCATCTCTGCTGTAGAGGATACGTTTATCACAATGACAAGCCTCAGAAAAAAAAGATTAGATCCCTCATAAATGCTTCTCAGAGTTCAAGTGGAAGTATGTAGAACAACAAGCAGAAGAGACTTGATTAGACCAAGAAACATGAGGAATGGACATTAGATCAGTGGAAAACTGTCCTTTGGTTCCCGGACTGTGGTTCCCACTCAAAGGAGGAGGTGGAATGGTCTAGGGGATGCTTTGCTATTGACACTGTTGGTGACTTACTCAAAATTGAGGGTTTACCTAACGAGCAAAGCTAGTACAGCAACTTGACGCAACATGCCATGCCATCTGGTTCGCACTTAGTGAGACCATCTTTTTTTTCCAAACAGGACAATGACCCCAAATACACTTCTAGGTTATGTAAGAGCTATTTGTCCAAGAAGCAGAATGATGGAGTGCTGCATTAGATGACCTGGCCTCCACAATTGCCCCGATCTAAATCCAGTTGGCATGAATTGGAGTGGAGAGTGAAGGAAAAAGCAGCCAACAAGTACTCAACACTTCTGGGAACTCCTTCAAGATATATCCCAGGTAGTAAGCACATGTGGTGGATAGGATGCCATCTGAGATTCAGAACCATTGATGTTTGCCCTGCTGAAAAATCCAGGATAGACCAGCATGACTTATATGCAGTTTTATGCTGGTTTATACTGTTTAGTGCTGGTCTGATGCTCGTTTTGCTGGTGAACCAGAATAACTGATGGAAGACCAGCATATCTACGCTGATGAAACCTTACCACTAGCATTGGTCTTGCTGGTTAGTGCTGGTCTAGTGCTGGTTTAGCTGGTGAACCAGCATAACTGATGGAGGACCAGCATATGGCCATAAAAAATATATCTAAACTTGAGAAACGTAAAAAATATAATACTGGCTGTACTGTATATACTTTTAGAACATATCAAAGACAAAGTTTATAATAAAGTTTTTAAATTGTATTTTAATTCATTTTTAATGCTTCAGAAAGTAACAGTTTCACTTTTTAAGGTTGATGTGATGCAAAACCATATTGTATTGTTTCTGCTAGTGTTTAAGCTTCAGGCTGAGGATAATATTTCAGAGTAGCAAAATATAAAAACTTTTAAATATTACAAATTGGAATGCGATTTTTAAAGGAATTTGTCAGAGCCAGTAAACTGTCAGCCTATTAGCTATCTTTTACTTCTCCTCTCCCACCCTTCTTGCATCATCTTGCCTCTTCTTCCTCTCTCTTCTCCTAAATTGACTTTTTCTTTTCCTCTTACACTTTCCTCTCTCTACTTCTTTCATCTTCACTTCGTCTCTCAGAGGCATATCCTCTTTTTTTCTCCAGCTATCTCTCTTTCCGTTCCGTCTCTGTCTCTCTCTCCCTACTCATCCCTTCCTCAGGCTACATTCCACCTCATCTCTACTTCTTTTCCTGGCTTTCTGCACACCAAATGTTTCTCCCACGCAGGATTACCAATCTCCTTAACACACACACACACACACACACACACACACACACACACACACACACACATTTTGGTAGAAGCATGTGCTTACGTAAAATCGTTAGCTACTATCTCTATCTTTCAGGCTCATCAGAGCAGTTGTGGTGGTATGGGGGGAAGGGTGAGAGAGTCAGAGAGAGAGAAATGAGGGGAGAGTGTGGCAGCATGTGAAGCGAAAAAAAAAAAACAGCAAGTTAGAAAGATTCAGAACCATTCAGGCTAAGAGTCGTTGTGTCCGTTCTATCTCTGTCTCTCTTTTCCATCTCTCATGTATATATAGTCAGGTGACTTGATACACACACATCTGCTTTCTCTGAAAAACATGAAATATGACTTTTTTTTCTTTTTTTTTTACCATTTGTGCTTTTTGTGATGAATCATATAGCGCTGTAGCTAACGGTCTGTCAGTGATAACATGTTTACTTGATGGTCATGTGAGTTACGATGGTATTACATGACTAAAAATCCAGAATAAAAATGTTGTATAATGTATAACCCAGTGATGTAAATGAATGCATAATATGCTAAAGTGACTTTTAAGCTGTTTATACATACAGTGATGAGCCATTATGGGGTCAAATCATGACCACAGTTGAAGTGAACAACATTGATCACCAACTATGCAACAGCAAACTGGCAACATGATCATGGGCACCCAAGGCTCACCCATGCCTGCGGGGACCAAAGACCAGCCCATCTGGTTTGATCTAACGGAAAAGCCAATGCAGCAAAAAAAATGCTGAAAAAAGTCAAGTGCACCACAGCTCACCATGCATAGGGCACAGCAGGCAAAGAGCCCAAGGCCTCCAATCTGGCATCTAAACTCCCCAGATCCCAATCAGATACATCAGACAAGCAAGTCTGAATCCACGGAGGCCCCACTACACCTACCGCACCCAAAGAATCCACTGTGAACATCCTGATGCCAGGCATCCAGACATGCAGAGCCACGCCCACAAGGAGAACCCAAAACCTAGATGGTAGTTAATTATTAGATCTTGAAAGGAAAGTGCTAAACTGGTAAATCCCTGGAAAGGTGGGATCCAAACTTGTTAGTAAAACAAATCAGAAAAAAAAGGCAATTATTGTGACACTAGTAAATCCTGGGTGATTGCTAGGTTGTGTAATCCATCCATCCATCCATCCATCCAACAATCCACACTTTCACTGTGTTGTGGGGCAGCAGATCAAAAAGTTGTGTAAGTCCGCCTAGGGGACGACTGTTTATAGCGGCTGTATAGAAAGTGATCGGGAAAATAATTCACTTTGGGGTGGCAGCAGTAACAGTAACAGTAACTCGCCAACCCGTTGTGGATTATGTTCCCATAACAGCTCATACTGTTTGTTTTATTCCTTGTCACACCGTTAAAGGTACAGTACATGAATCAGTGAAGTTGTAGTGGAGTAGGAGCTTTTTAGGAGTTTTTTTCCACATACAATTAGTTTTTTTATAGATTATTGTCGGGGGGAATCCATTAAAAGCCATCGCAATGTTGAAGTGTATTAACATGAGAAGAACTGATAAATCAAACATCTACAATTGTGCAGTATTGCAATGGATAGATTTAGAACCCGTGCTCTTTGGCTTCATGGTTTAAAGGTATAATAGGGTTGGTTGCCTTAAAACTAGCCTGTAAAGGGACGTAAGAATACCATTGGGGAAAAAAAAAAGTTAGAAATGATTGCTGCTATAAAAAGAACCTTTTTTAAAATATAAAGAGAGAGAGCACTAACTAACAGCAAGCTAGGGCTTGCTCTGGTGATAAGAGCTCTTCGTAGGTGTCAGAGAGGGTCAATTATCACTGCACAGACACACACACATACACACATACACACTCATACACACTCGCACACACACCCCATAACAGGCCATGTGTCTCTTGAACTCAACAGCTTCTCATCTCCCAGCCTTTCAATGGAATACAAACGCCCACACACACACACACACACACACACACACACGCTCCAGCTCTCATCTTATACAAGAAGCAGCACAATGCGTCCCTGTCTCTGAGACTGTGTTCATTGCCAGTGTATTTGGCAAGTCCTTCAAGTTCACCATACAAAGCAACTGCAGGAGACACACACACACACACACACACACACACACACACATACGGGATGTCCAATCTAGAAAAGGACGCATAGAATTTGAGTATTATAAATATATATATATATATACACACATCGATCAGCAATAACCCAAAACATTATGCCCACTATTGTGCCACGGGGGCAGTTCTGGTCCCTCAGGGCATGACTCCACATAGACCTCTGGAGGGTTATTGGGTGGAGCTTTGGGTTATTGGGTGGAGCCTGCATGGATCGAACCTGTAGGCTGTGGTGCACTGGGTGTTCTGGTGCCTTTGTACTGTATTAGGCATATAGGATATTATCACAATACCTACAGTACAGTAGATGCTGAATCAATTTGTAGTGCAATTCTGTAAGTACCATGATTATATAAATATCCAGATTTTTTTTTTTTTTTTTTAGATTTTGTTACAATTTTAAACAGGCTGGTGTGCAGAAAATCAGCCTGTTCATTAAAAAACATTATAATTTAAAAATATAGAAGAAAGAGAGCAGACAGAGAATGGTTTTACACTTGGCCTAAATACCTGAGCCTGCACTCAGATAGATTCTTGGCTCATTTGCAGGAGATGCTCCTGATCGCAGGGTAATTTTCACATTGAAGAAGCCCATTAGAACAATGGCTCCAGTGCGCGATTTCATACATCACTTCTGCAGGATTGCAAAATGGTAGGAACTAGGTTCATCCATTTATTAGAGTGGAAGAGGGCAGATAGCGCTCTTTTCTCTATGTGTTTTACACAATCACGCGATGCAACATGAACAGTAGGTCAAAAAGGCTGCCTTAATGTGGCTCACAGGAAGCATGCGTTAGTGCTTGTCCTCCACAGGCTTAGGTGGTGATAGGGAGAGCTGGCTCATGGGTGGGAATTGGTAAGTGGCCAAATTGGGGAGACGAAAATAAATTTAAAAAATGCCTGAAAATGGACCTATAAACACATCCTACACCGAATCAGCCATTACATTGCATTGCTAGTTCCCCTTGTGCAACTTGGGCAACTCTGATCCCTCGGTGCATGAATGCACAAGACCTCATGTCCAAGACCTCCTAAAGAGATGGGTGAGCCTTGGGTGCCCAAGATCCTCTAACCTAATCCTCTTTACTGGAACATAACTGATAATTAGTGTTAATGTGTCGTGGGGCGAATTTTATGGCAGATCGTTGTACATTCTATCAAGCTCTGACAGTCAGGGATAGCGATATCCTAAAAACCTTACGGCTGATCGGTGTACATCTAGATTGGTAATGCCAAAAAACATAACTGGTAGTAACCAACACTGTCAAACAAAAGTCTAAAAAAAGAAAGATGGAAATGCAATCCTAGCTGTAACTGAAAGAAAAACACATCCCAGCAAAACCCATAGTCATCACTACTTCATCTGTGCTGAATGTTAGGAGGGGTCTCACATGTCTCAGCGAATGCCTCTCCGTTCCTGAGCTTGCAGTTACATTATGTGTGGGGAAACTCGCACACCCCTCTGGTGTTGTCTGACAAGTTTTACCTTTCTGAATAATTCAGCACACACACAGAAAAAGAATACACACGGTACAAGTCAGAGAGTCCGCTATCTGTACCGCAGTCACCCACTTAATTACCCGTCTCTGCTCAATGCACATTTTAAAGGTTGGAGTTGGAGCTGTTTATCCGTCTATTTACAATCCTTCCTTACTTTTTTCTTTATAGATTGAGAACATATTAATATAAGCACTCCTTTAATATAAATCGCATTGTATATGATTATATATTAACATTTAATCATTTAATATTATTAGCAAGATTTCCTCTGCGGATGCGAGTTTCAGGCCATTTACATCACCTCTGAACGATTTGCTCTACTTCTTTTTTTTTTTTCTAGTACACCTATTTCTTTCTCTACTTCGTTCCATTAGCCAATCCACAAATTATCATCAATGGTGCCCTATCGTCCATGTCTCCAACCTATACAGGACCGATGTATTATTAAATACAATTAATTTTGCATTACAAAATTACAGATGAATAAAACATTACAGGAGAGCAAGGGGAGATGTTGGATGGTGCAACTGCCCAATTAATTCTGATTAAGCTGTCACTCTTTCTGCGCTCGGCAAACGAGATGAAAAAGGGAATGGGAGCGAGACAGAGTGAGAAAAAGAGAGGGGGGGGGGGAGATGGGAAAAAGGAAAGAAATGCAATTAACAATGTTATAAATTCTGCAGGATGTGGAGAAGCAGAGAGAACCGTTTGCACGGCTGCTTAAAACTGGGAATTGAAAGGAGGAAAGGAAATAAAGTAAAAAGAAAGACTAAGAACTGACTGAACATAACAAATGAACCTTCAGTCCCGCATCGGTATGGATATCTGCACTCTAAAGTAACCAAAGAGTCTAAAAGTGGCTTTCTGGTTAATAGTGTGTTCAAACGGAACATGTGAGTTTGTGCTTTGACTTTTTTGGACTAAAAAAAGCAAGCTAGCAAGTAGGCGTCAAAGGTGCAATAGTAAATTTTTAAAAAGGTTTTCTGATCGTCATAAACAACAATGCATTGTTTTTAATCTTTGAGAAAACACATTTGGAATTTCCAGTTTTGAGTTCGGATACGCCTCTGTCAATCTTTTTATAGACGCTATATTCAACGAGCCACTACAGATCCCGGGATGGGAGTTTTGCAAATGTGCATAGCAATTATTTCAATCTTGAGCCCATCTCACTCTATCTAAGCCCACATTTTAAACCTGTAGTTCATTTGCACTAGTCTGAATAAGTGGACCTTGTGTCCTGTAACCTTGGTGTATTTGGGATTTTGTCCAGGTTTTTATTTCACACAGGAAAATATCCAAGCGAACCAAAAGTCACGTGAGAATGTTTCATTTGCTCGTCAGTTAAACGAGACTGGGAGAGGAGCAAGAACATAAATACATTAAAAAGATCCCTATAAAATAAATTTTGCTTTGTAACATAGAGAACCAAGCACAATTGGCCTTTGCCTATAACTTTGGCAATATTTAGGGCAACATTAAGCAAACCTGCCATCATAATGTCGAATGGGCTTCAAGAAAACAGAAAGATGAAAAGAGATTACAGTAGAGTACGGCCCAGAGTGAACTGAGCAGAACGGAGCGCTTATTGAGCATGTACAACTTCATTAGGGATCGCCCGATACAATATTATCACGATACCAAGATATTGCGATTTTGGTAGTATCACAATTTTATAAGTATACATTTTAATTTAAACATATATAAATTAGAAATTTAATTTAAAAATGATGCCACATGAAAGTATCGCAATATGTAACTGAATAGATTTTTGCAATTTCTAAACTTCATGCTGACTAATTCCCTGTTAACCCAAAGACATTTCTTAGTTCATAAGAAAGGGTCTCGGCCCACATCCAGAAAGTGTCTCGGTCCGGTCTCAAACAATCTCTGGATGCGCCCAACATCATGATCCTTGATCCAACCTCAATCTGGACCTAGTACAAAGAGTTCTGTGCAAGTTTGATCTAACTTACTTCTGTAGGCATGTGCACTTTGTCTGATGTGTGCAGAAAGGGTATCAGTATGGTCGTTTTGGCCTAAATTCATGTGGGACTGTTGTTCAGCCCTTCCCAAATGAACGGCACCATGAAGTAAAATGACCCATAAATGAACTGGCAGGTGAGAAAACCCCATCAGAGACCTGAACGTACGAAAGAAAAGTCTAGTCTTTTGCCTAATGTCCTTTTAAGTGCTTCAATATAAACAATGTAATGACGAAACCAAAACAAACCAGTCACAAAAAGTCAATATCCTCCTCATTTTCTTTAGTACATTCCTAAGACAAGTGTCCATACTGCTAAAATGACTATTGCACTTAGCACCGAATGCCGACGCAAGCTCCCAAAAGAAAATGTCAACGTAATGCCGCTACTCAGAATCCGCGGCCATCGGAGTGGCACTGTTATTATTACAAAAGGGACACTTGAGTCAAAACCCATCAGCACATGGTTATAAAGCGATCCTTGGTGTATTGTTATATTTGCAGGAGCATCCAACCACTTTCAAGTAATCCAATCACCTTAATAAGAATCAACCGGTGTTGACTTCACCAGGCAAAAATAATCTCCATTAGCAACATTATTCATTCCGTGATAGGCTTGTTAGGATCGTTTGATTGAACTATCCTGTGAGCAGCTCTGACAGGCAAATATTCTTCATTAATTATGAGAAAAAGTGGCAGGAGAGAGAGAGAGAGAGAGAGAGAGAGAAGGATTAGAAAAGAAGAAGAAGAAGAAGAAGAAGAACGTGGATATGGAATGAATCTTTTAAGGTTTGTCGCAAACCAGCGGGTAGCAAAACACTTTTGACCTAAATTCCCTTCGCTATGTCAAAGTCTTCAATCTGAATCCAGAAAAGATCCGTCTCTTAAAAGAACGGTGAGGAACATTCGCTAAGATGTTTTTGAATTACATTTCTGACACAGAGATTTATTCTTGGTCTTTTCACACGGCTAAACCTCCAAGCTTTCCGAATTATTCCATCTCTGCTCTTGAGTCTCTTCATCTCTAGTCAGCCTCGTCCTTTTTATCCACCCACTTTCCCCTCTCTTTCTTGCCTTCTTACACATCATCTCTCACCAGCTGTCTCGCTCTTTATTTCCTTTTGCTCTTTCTCGCACCATCTATCCACGCTAACATGCTCTTCCTTGCTCTCTCTTTGCTTTATAGCTCAATGTGTTTCCTTTTATATCTTCCCTATGGCAAGTCATTTTTCCCCCCCTACCTGTGCATTAAGTCCATTCAGTGCTATACTACAAAGAGACAGCACATAACAGGGGAAGGGGGGGGGGGGGGAGGGAGTGAGATATAGAGAGAAAGAGAGAAAGAAAGCAAGAAAGCACACCAGGGCTTCTCTCATTCTGCAGGCAGTTGTGTTTGTGCGTGTGGCACGAGGCTAAAGCAAAATTAATAGCTCCATCTTTAGAGAAAATGAGAAAGAGCTTGCCGAGCCAACTAGAGGCTGCAATCTAGCAGAGCGCAGAAGCAGAAACGTGTACAGTTATAAGATTCTCACAAGAAAGAGACGTAGCAATAAATGCATGTGGTGTCTGGATGATAAAACATGTCTGTGAGGGTTACAAGGGGTTAAACCTGCTCTGCAATAGGGAAATTGAGAACTGAGTTTCAAGACATAACGTTCCTCAGGATTTCACCATGCCCTAGTGGGATTGATATCCTGATTGTGGCTGAGGTGAGAGCTTGAGGTTAGGAGTCATACCTTTTCCATTTACATATTCATTCCAAATTGCTCTCACTCTGTGAACTTTCGAAAATATTTACCTTGCAATCAAAGCGCCGGTTTTATAGACATCAGCTGAAGGTGCGGCTCACAGATCAGGAGGTCCACGGTTCGTTTGTGGGCTCAAGTATGTGTAGAGTTTCGATAATTTCTTTCTTCTGATGTTTCGCTTGGGTTTCTTTCACATTCTTCACTTTCTTTCCATCTCCCAGGCAGGTCGATACTCCACTGCGCAAAAGTTGGTCATGAGGTTAAGAGGCACCCCAGCAGGAAGCCTAACATTAAATTACTGTTGTAATATTGTTGTAACAACATTGCAGTGAGGTTCACTGGGACGCTGTCCATGGTCCCTTAAGTTACTAACAGGGTTTAGTGTTCCTGTCGGAGATCGGAATGGATACAACAGCTTCCCTGCACACAGCTTGTGTATCTCATGTCGCGCATCTCTTAGTTTTCTGTTACATCTCTGTTGCATTTTCTTTTGAAAATATTACTTCCCAAATTACTGTACCGTAATATACTGTAGTGTTCTTGGTGCTTGTCATTACGTATGCACATTTAAGAGTATCAACAGCATGGTCCTTTGTGGCCCCTTGTGTTCTCAGCACAGCAACTGGAGTTCGAATCGCACTCAGGTCATCAATTCGGTATTAATAATAGCAGCGTTTCGACCAGCTAATACTTCCGTGCGAAGTGGACTGCACGGGGTATTTGGCCACGTTAAATATGATTCCAAACCTCAGGGAGCGAATCTGCTCAGTTCAAAGGGAATTGTGAATGGTGTAAGAAACTGAGCAATGGTTTGATCACTTCATTGAAAGTGAACATGCTACATCTCCAACAACAGAAGCACAGGTGCTTACGTTAACAGGGCAATACAAGGAGGAATTAATGTCTGCTCTGGGGATGTCAGTGGGTGTTCCAAATGGTGGAATTTTGGTGCAGTAGGGAGCACACTATAAGGTACACTGTGGAATTTTGCCAAATGTAGAGTGGAAGAACTTGGACAACAACCCTGACAACAACACCTTTGGGATGAACTTGAGTGTGACTACAGTCCAGTCTAAGCCCTTGTCCAATATCAGTGTGCCTGAGCTCTGTGTTTGAATAAGCAGATCCTCATAAGCATTCTTTAAAATCTTGTTTAGATTAGAAAGAATGGGATGCTCAACATATGGCACATATGGATATGATGGTCAGGAGGTCAAAAACCATAAGGTGTACACTGAAGTCTTTAAATTTGAATATCGTTCACAAGGACGAGTAGATTTACCTTTCTTTTTTGCCCTACATGAAATATGATCTAGCCCGAAGGAATCTATGAGATTTTTTCATTTGTTATATTAGTAAATATGTTTTATATGTTAAACTTCAATGTGAGACATTTGCTTCGTGACACATATTACACCTACAACAGCATTACTACTGAAATGACTGGTAGCTCGAATACCGGTTGATGCTGTAGCATCTTGCATCTGCGGGGCTAGACAGACCTGATTGGCCGAGCACTCTCAGAGGGTAGGGATGGAAAGGCACTTAGCACTTTCACATCAATCACAGCTCTACAGCCAATCACGGGCATCTGTTAGGCCACGGAAGTGGAAGGAGCAGATAGCGCTGTGCAGTTTGAAAAGATGCAGTTGATGCGGAGGAAGTACGTGAAAGCCATCAGTGGTTGGTGGTTTTAGCCTTGTTGTGGAAGTGCCCTGATGATGGGTGGGAATTGACTATGACTAAATTAAGGGAGAAAATCGGGGAAAAAAGGACTGGTAGCAATTTTGAAACTTGGCATTAAAACTTCCCGCAATAACTTGTTTTCCTCCCCGCTTTCGACTCCAGGCATTTTTTGTAATAATATAATTCATGAAACAATGTGCTTTACAGAAATGGAATTTACATAATGCTAATTGAACACTATTAGCTTTCACCTCTGGTTAGTGACATTAGCATTTCGACTTTACAGCACAGCTAGATGAAAACACCAAAAATGAATTTATTCATTGATTGATTTCATTCTCTTTTTTTTTTTTTTTTTTGCTTTTAAATATCAGCTTTAGTGCTCATCTTTAAATGAATACGGAGTTCTGTCAACCTTCTATGTTGATCCACATTTTCTATGCAAGTTGTTCTATGCAAAATAAGTTTGCCACATTTTTATTCCATCTGACCTTTCGAAATTGTCTCAAAGGTCCAACTTTGGCAGTCATACACCAAAGTTATGGTGCAATGATTTAAAAGTAGTTTGGACTAAATTGTCTCCAGGCTTTCTGAAGTTTTAAATGCATTTTGGCTTGAAGGAATTTATTAATGCATTTTTTTTTGTGATAATCCCTATCCTTATGTACACAAATGCTGCCTTCCATGCTTTGGCTTCATACCAGCAGATTTTGGTACCTATTTACATGTCTGCATTTGTAGATTAAGAGTGTGTATGGGCAGGGTGTGCATGCATGGCTAAAATTGGTGTGCATGATTTATTGGCACTTATGATTGAAGCTCATGCCATGAGAGAACAACATCCTTTAGGCTTATTATAGCTGCTAATCCTAACTGGAAGCCCAAAACATTTCATTTATTACATGATTCCTCAAATCCTCTTTTGGCTATGATTTTAAAGCTCTCTCATCTCTATTTCCCTGCTACTCTCTTCTTCTCTTTTTTTCTTTCAGTAAATGTGCCCAGTCTGTCTCTTAGTAGAGACATTAAATATAACAGAGAAAGTGAATGTGCAGTGTGAAAAATGTCTATTTGTCTAAAAAAAAAAAAAAAAAGAAATGTAGGTAAATGGACATTGTATTCTTTTTAATGTGTGTGGGCAACATGATGAAGGTATGGCTGCAGTCCATCATTTTGAAAAATGCTTTAACTAGGTGTTGAACAATAACACTGGCTGTATCTTGATCCATTCCTGTTTATCACAGAAAAAAATCTCTCTATAAATTTAAAACTAAATTATTTGTCAGATGGATGGCATAGTAGTTAGCATTGTCGCCTTGCGCCTCCATGATCTGGGTTCAATTCTTGCATCGGGTCTGGGTGCATGGAGTTTGCATGGGTTTCCTGCGGGTACTAAGGTTTCCATCCACAGTCCAAAGATTAAGATAAGGCTTATTGGCATTCCCAAATTGGCCATAATGAGTGAATGAATGTATGTGTGCATATGCTCTGAGGGATTGGCACCCTATCTAGGTGTACCCCTCCTTGTGCTCTAAGACTCCTGCGATAGGCTCTAGGCCCCCCATGACCCTGTATATAGAATAAAGCAGTATAGAAGATGAGTGGCTGAGTATTTGTCACATGTACCTTACAGCACATTGAAATGACTTTTACATATCCCAATTAAGAAGCTGGGGTCACGTAAGGTCAGCCCGGATACAGCACCCCTGGAGAAGACAGGCTCAAGGGCTCAACAGTGGCTTGCTAGGGCTTGAGCTCTGTTCAGTAACCCAGAGCCCAAATTGTTTGAGCCACCACTGTCATTTATATTTGTAGTCAAAACCAATGTTCACATGGCTGAAATTGGTAAAAACTACCTAAACCATTTTTTTTTAAATTATTCATTCATTGTTCTTCCTGTTTTGTAAAAAAAAAAAAAAAAAAAAAAAATCATTCTGTAAAAATATTAATATAATTCAACCTCAGCTACCTGACTTAAGATCATAATTAGTGGCAAATAGAGACAAGAAGACAAGAACCCCTCTCAGCCAATTATTATTTTTGATTCTACCTGCTTATGATATTTTTTTGCCTAATTTATTTGTAAAAATTTGGCTAAATTTAAATAATCTAGTATCTTCATTAAAACCACCATGACCAGGCAGTTACTACGGATCAATAAATGAGTGCTGTAAATGCATAGTCATGTTAATAAACATGGTCTTTGTTAGCCATGTGAGCTTCATATCTAACTACTGGGCTTCGTATAGTCTCAGGCGAGTGCCTTGTGAACATTCCTGACAAGCTTTCTTTTAAAAATTTGCATCTAGTCACATCTGTATTTGTATCTGTCTGGGATACATTTTCTCTTTAATGTAATAATGTATCTATATTTGGAGCCCTAGATCTAACAATAAAGGGAGTCAAGAGCAAACAAAATAACGTATCTTTAGGTTAACTGTGTGACCAAATCATTCTTGACGTCAGTACGGTCTCAGAACATTTACCACCTTGATAGTGTAGTTCTGTGCCAAATAAAGTGATGCTACGTCACACCGGCCTGAAATGAGGCCAAGTCTTGTAAGACTTCCAGCAGCTACACCTCTGTACCATTCACTTCAACACAACACACACACACACACACACACACACACACACTGGAGACAGACAAACACTATGGCTTATATCTAACATTTTATCAAATATTGACTTGGTTGCTAAGGTAAGCTAGTAAGGAGAGCGTTATGGAGGTATGCTAGCTGGTTTTACATAACTGTATTTCATTCAATGTAACCAACATTAGCTTTCCCCTTTTCCATCTGTGCCTTTGTACAACAAATGTACAATATTTTAGTGCTCATCACTAACAATCTAGAATTAATTTTATTTTGTATTCTCACTTAACAACAACACCCTAAATATAGCCTAAAATTGACTTTTACACATAAAATGCTAATGCTAACCTACAAATGCTGACTCTGAATTAGCCAGGCTGGTTCACTCTATAAATCAAACTGAACAAATCATGGAAAACATCAAAGTCAACCTTATTTGTTAAAGATACTGCTCACTAAAGCTACTAAAAATCCTGTACCAAAATAAATAAATCATCACTAAATAATGAACTTTAAAGAAATTGTGGAATGATTTCCACATACAATTTACGTAATGGTAATTGGACTCTATTAATTTTACCTCAGGTTAATGACATTAGTATTTTTACTTTACACAATGACTATAAGATGAAAGTTCATGAAATTACATGAAAAATGAAATCCTCAATATATTACTATTTATATCGCTTTATCCAGTATATAGGGTCACGGAGGGCCTGAAAGCCTATCCCAGGAGATTTAAGGCACGAGGCAGAGTACTGTACACCCTGGGCAGGGTGCTAATCCATCGCAGGACACACACACACACACACACACACTATGAGCAATTTGGAAACACCAGTTAGCTTAATCCGAGTCGAAACCCACCGAGCACGGGGAGAACATGCAAACTTCACACACATGGAAATCGAACCTGGACCCTGGAGGTGCAAAGCAACAGTGCTAACCACTAAGCTACCGCACCACCCAATATGAAATCCTAATTATTTGTTTATTTATTCAACTTTTAACCACCCACTTTAGGGTTAAGAGTTCTCTTAAACTGCGTTTAAATACATGTAGCATGGGGTAGCATGATGTAATCATTAGACGGCCACATAATGCTGACAGATGAGAGGGGAAGAGAAAAAGATGTGGATGGGTTGCAGCTGCACACTCTTTGAGAGACATAGAGACTGGAATTATAGTAGTTCAGCTATGAATGTGGTATACAGTCAGTTTTGCAGCCGTTGGATCCATCAAGACTTGATCTCCCCCACTCCAATGCTGTTCTTGACCCTGATTGGTCAGAAAGTGTTGTTTAATTGTTGCTATGGGAACAACTGGAAACGGGGCCATACCAGAAGATTAAATGTAGCTATAAGCATGCAGTGGACGCTATCTTGTTCTTGCAGGTCAGCAGGGACATGTTAATTACGATGATGATGTTTAGAAACAAGGTTAATGGAGCAGAGAAAATGCTTCACCTGGAACAGAAAACCCTTGGTAACACAGGCCCTCAAAGAAAACATCAAACCTTCAATTAATCAAACTAACCTGAAGTAACCAAAAACAAGACTACTACTTTTTTTCAACTTTACAGAAACCTCTACTAAAAACATTGCTAGTAAAATAAATCAGGGTATAATCATTCATCATAAATGAAATCTTTTCCCTCTTTTTTATTGATAGGCATTATTATTATTATTATTATTATTATTATTAGTCGTAGTAACGTTAGTAGTATTTGGTGCAATTATTACATTTGTGCTACATTTTGAAAATCCATAAAGTAAAAAGAAAAAAATAACACACCATAAATCTAATTATTTTAAGACATAATTAATAATTACAGCACCCGATCTAATTACTTTAGATTTCATTATGGCATGCATTATAATCCTAACCCTTATAACTGTACAATACTACATTTTGGCCAAGATCTTGCACCGGTGGAGGGAGAGTTGAAACTAGGGCTGAAACGATTCCTCAAGTAACTCGAGTAATTCGATTACAAAAAATGATCGAAGCAAAATCTTCTGCCTCAAAGCTTCTTTTAATTAATTTTAAAAGCTTGCGTTATGTTTTTGCGCAATTATTTGTTTGGTGTGACACAGCGCACTTCCGGATGAAAGCCGCCACTAAACACCGACGAAGAAGAAATGTCACCCACAAAGCGGAAGGAGACGCAAACAGTGAGCTGTGTATTGATTTGGAGAGCGCTCTGTTGCGGGCTGCAAAATGGAAGTGAGCGATAAAATTATCAGCGAGCCAAAAGAAGGAGAAACCAGCAGGAGAAAACGACAGAAATTATCAGTAAAAGGTTTAATTGTAATGTCTGAGATGTAGATTCAGAAACTTTTCGTTCTGAAAGTTAAGTTGCGCAACTTAATGTTTTTGTATAATTATTTATTTTAATAAATAAATGACTTAGTTTTTTTTTATACTTAGTCATTTGAAATACCTTTTTTTTAGTTTTTGCATCTGAGAAAAGGCTTTAAAATAAGAATGTATGACACTGTAATGCACTTAATTCATTTCAGTCAACTTTAAGCTATTCCTTGTATTGTGAATAATGACAATGTTTATTTTTTATAAAATGCATTTTGCTGTATGCATTTAAAAAATAAAAGTTGATTTTTCTAAAAAAAAAAAAAAACAATTAATCTTTGTTTCTCTTATATATTTTTTACATTGCTGTTTAATTAAACAAAAGTACATTTTATCCGATTAATCGATTACATTTTTGGTAGAATACTCGATTAATAAAATATTCGATAGATACAGCCCTAGTCGAAACACTCTATAAAGTCTTCTCTAGTACATCCTGAAGACTTCCAATGGGGTTGAGGTCAGGACCTTGTAGTAACCATGTTTGAAAATGATTCCTCATGCTCTCAGAACCACTTTTTCACAATTTGAGTCTTGAAATAATATGCCTGTGTCATCAAGGAAGAAAAACTCCAGGGATGTGATAAACTGGTCATTTAGTACATTCTGGTTGTCAGCTGACTTCATTGTGAAGCAATTCAAGTGAAGCAATCCCAGATCATAACACTGCCTCCAGAGGCTTGTACAGTACGCACTATGTATGATGGGTGTATCGCTTCATGTTCTTCCCTTACCCTGACGCACCCATCGCTCTGGAATAGGGTCAATCTGAACTTATCAGACTACAGGACCTTTATCCATTGCTCCAAAGGCCAAGTTTTATGCCATTTTTTAAATAATTTCACTAATAAGTGGCTTTATTATGGCCATCCAGCTGTTTTGTCACAATCCTGTGAGTTCTCGTCGCATTCTGCATGTAGAAATATGTGGTCAAGCAGTGTAGTTATTGTACTATTCTGTATTACTATCATTGTTGTTGCTACTGTTATATATTTTGTACATAATTATATGCTTGATTTTGTTGCTTTCGCTTGTTGCTTTATCATAGCCTATATTTTCTACATCTAATTTAATGGGATCGGCGGAAATTTATGACTCGTGACATGCAGCCTGCACCGAACGTAAATTTATTAAAATGAATCAAGGGCTTTTGATTTATCAAGCTACTTTCATAAGTTATTACCGCATTTATTTTCAGGCTATATAGGGCTTTCATACGTATTACTTCATATGTTCATATAATCGTACATATTTCATACATATATCAAATTTCACAGGCTGGCATTCAGTGAAGAGGGTTATACTGATGCAAAGAACATCATGTGCCTGTACATTTTCTTGGCTGCTTCTGAACATAACACATCATAGACCTGCTCAACAGCTTATGCAGAATTAATTAATACATATGTGGCTAATTCATTTTCACGCATATATCATGCTCGAGCATATCATCTTCAAATGCATAGATTGCATTAATTTTAATATATAATGCATGGAAGTGTGATTAAAAAGAGCAGTTTGTTCTTGTGCTCATTCTTGTGCTTTGAACCATCCTGGTGAATAGTTTGTGTATTAGTTGTAGTCGTTGTGCTGCCTCTGATCAGACTGTAAAATGTTCAATATAAGGACGAGGTAGAGCTAAGTCTTGAGTTTTTTATTTAAGATTTGATTTTTATATGTGGTTGTTGATTAAGTCTTAATCTTTTAAATAGGGATGCACCGATACCACTTTTTTGGAAACGAGTACGAGTACTTGCATTTCAGTACTCGCCGATACCGATACCGAGTACTTAATAAAAACATGATTTAAATTT
>JAQMYL010000018.1:15117861-15132052 GCA_030014365.1 Clarias pachynema
TCCCTCCCCTCTGAGAGAGCTCGGCCAATCAGCTCTCTCTAGACCTCCGGCTGTGAGAGGTTACAGCATCACCCGGGTATCGAACCAGTGATCCCCAGATGATAGGGCGAGCACTTTACCACTGCGCCAGAAATTTATTTATTTATTTATTTATTTTTTAACATCTATTATTTAATGAAGTTAAAATACTGTATATATTTCATTGCTTATATGGTAAAGCTTTATGTAAAGGAACTTGTCTCTGGTGTCGGCGATTAAATCGATATCATGATTAATTGAACATTTTACCTTGATTATGATTCATGAAGGATTATTTTGTTTCTAGTTGGTTTCTTTGATTGTTTGTATGTATAAGGGTTGTTTTTCTCCTCCATGTTGTTTCCATGTCACAGGTTGGACGGGATGGAGTCTTGTGCCTACACACTTGGTAGTATGTTTTAAGAGGAGCGTACATGAACATACACAGTGAGTAAAGTATTAACAGAATTTTAAAAAGTAATAATAATAATTTAGGCAGCACGGTGGTGTAGTGGTTAGCACTGTCGCCTTGCACCTCCAGGGTCCGGGTTCGATTCCCTGCCAGGCTCGATTCCCGTCTCTGTGTGCATGTTCTCCCCGTGCTTGGTGGGTTTCCTCCGGGTACTCCGGTTTCCTCCCACAGTCCAAAGAAATGCAGGTTAGGTTAATTGGCATTCCCAAATTGCCCATAGTGTGTAAATGAGCATGTGAGTGTACAAAATCTATGCCTAAAATCTAATCTAAAAAATTGTGATAGTTGGCAAATAAATGTTGTATAACAAAACATGAGATTATGCTGCATTTTATTGTATTATTTGTACATGTGCTTCACATAATGACAATAAAGTTGAATGTAACTAATGTAATCTAATCTAGGTCTGAATATAATCAACTTTTGGGTTGTTACAGTGTGAAGCTGCATCACGGCAATATGTCCTTGATTATTTTCCTGCAACAGCAAGCTGTTGTTTTCTTTCCCCTAAATAGTTTAAAGATGATAGCGTAAATAGATCACTTTATTCCTCCTAGATGGAAATTTACATATTACAGCACAGAGAGGAAGAAGACACTAAGAATAATGCTATATTAGAAATGAGAGGAGATACCAAAAAAGTAAATAAACAAACAAACAAACAAATAGATTACCTAGAACTTTCATTCTGTATGAGTGTGTGTATGTGTATGTGTGTGTGTGTGTGTGTGTGTGTGTGTGCCCAGCGATGGATCAAGACCCTGTTATGGGCGTACCCCGCCTCATGCCTTAAGTCTTCTGGGATCGGCTCCAAACCCCCGTGACCCTGTATACAGTATAAAGCGGTATAGACGATGAGTGAGTGAGTAAGAATTTTGATTTACTATTTGACTGATAAGGTGCATGATGTAAAGATGTAGAGCTGGATGTTGTCAGCACCTTGTCGTACTTTACTTTCATAAGAAATTCTTGCTCCTTCAAATATATGAATGGATCACACATAACTCCTAAGCAACACCATGTAAGTAAGTATTTGATTTTGTAAGAATAAACACTATTCCTTTATCTTGTTTCAAAAGACAAAAAGTTTCTTCTGTAGTGGAAAAGGTCACGGATTAAAGTCAGGTCTGGCAGGCAGCGAAGTTCTCGGAGCTGTAAGTGAGACTGAGAGAGGTGGTCATGGTGAGCGCAGGCTGCTGTGGTCTGTAGCAGCGTGTCAGTCAGGGATCAAAGGCAAATTGGCGCAGACGCTGCTTACACTAGGCAGAAATCACACACTTTCACTCTCGCGTTCTCTCTCTCTCCCTCCCCTCAACACTTCTAGCTTTAGTTCCTGAGGTTGGCCATTCGTTTCTAGAGCTCGCTCACACAAGGAAGGGGGAAAAGTAAATCGTTTCACTTCTCCGCTGATATGATCACCTATCAGTCTATAGTTGTTATGATCGCAATTCTTCGCCGTATCATATTAAAGGATAAAGAAATGTGCAAAACAATATGATAACTAAATAACTGGTGGAGATTTTTCTTTTATTTTGAACCACTAAATAATCAATAAATAAATATTAAAACACAAATCTAATAAAAACACAGATGTATCCAAAACTAGTCTATGTGCTTCTGCCCTGTCCTGTATGAACAATTAACAAGGGGCGTTCAAGTCAAACCGGGACTTGTATTGACCGTTCTTGTAAATGAAGGTGTTAAACCAACTGACATTTATAAAAAAGATTACAGTAATTAATAGACTCTTGCTTGCAGGTCGTGCGTCTGTGAATGAGCCCACGGCAGTCGTTCATTAAGAATGCGGAATGCCTGATCCGTGAAAAATGATGGATAACTCGTGGAAGAAACGCATCTGTCTGTAGGAATGTCCACACAATCATTCACCAACACCACTTGCACATTAAAGGAACTCAGCCGGGAGTTATTACCACATTCCCCCGTACAGTCCTGACCTCGCTCCAAGCCATTTCCACATTTTTGGACAATTTAAGGACTTCCAATTAAAGGACATCGTTTCAGATGTGAAGCAAGCACTCCGGTCATGACTCTGGGGTGAAGAGAAAATTTTCTACCTTGATGGCGTCCAATCGCTGGTGAAAGAGAGGGGATTATATAGAGACATCAAGGTAGTTTTAACTCTGGTAGCTGTGTTCTTTAATTCTCCACAGGCAAAAGTCTTGGTTTGACTTGAACGGCCATTGTATTTAGTTATGTACTGTGAATTTTGGGTTTGGTTTGCTTTAATGAATATCAAACGTTAACTCATGAGTTGCATAAATTCTAATACATTTTTGTGATGAGCTTTTCATTATTAAGCACAATTCAAATTAATGAATGATTTAATTAATCATTCATTAATAATAATAATAATAATTATTATAATAATCCATCTAGGAACCTCTATAGTCCAATTTGGTGACCATTGTATTTATTCCCATTGTGCTAGAACCTCCTGCCAACACTCACACACTCCGAGCAAGTTAGGGATGCTGATTAGCCTCATATGCATGTCTTTGGAGTGGAGAAAGAAACCCACCAAACATGAGGGGAACATGTTAACTCCATGCACGCAGACCCCGAGGTAGGAATCGAACCCAAACCCTGGAGGTGCAAGACCCAAGTGCCAACCACTAAACCATTGTGCCGCCAATGGTAATAATAATAATAATAATAATGATAATATTAGTAATAATTTTAAATGAAACACATCTACAGCTAAAAAAAAAAAACATTCAATCATTTTATACAACCACTTTATCACAATCAGGGTTTGAAATCCCGGGAACACTAGGAATACAACCCTAACTTACGTTAATCTACTGGTATGTTTCTTAAAGAGGGGAGGAAATCCACTTAGGAAAAAAAATGTCCAGAAATTCTGAATAGACATCATGTCAGGATTGAACCTTAGTGGAGCTGTGAGACTAAAACACTACAAAATGCTAATAACAACTGCCGCATTTCATTTATTTATAATATTATAATGTAATAACAGCAGTTAAGTTTTGTGTAAATGTATAATTGTATAATTTTATAATACAAATATGGGTTTTAATAACATGAACTAACCCCTGAACAAAGAAATAATGATTAGAAATTAATTATATAGTAAAGTATATTTGTCTAGAGTGAAAGATTTCTACAGATAACTCGTTGCTGGACAATGTATCTGCTTTGAAGATGACGGCTATATTGATAAAAAATCTGAAAGATCTAAAAAGATCCAAGCAGCTAGCTATTCATCCTTAGAATTCCTTATCAAATGACACTGAGGGACATGTATTCAGAAACAGAGAGCGCAAATCATAAAGGTCGAACGCTATTCAACTTTACAGAATGATGAGGTTCTTGACATCTGGACAAAAAAAAAAAAAAAAAACTTTCTAAATATCTCTGGATTTTTGATAACATACAGCCATACAGAGAAGGGCTTCTTTTCAGACCTTTCCCCCATCCTGTCTCATTGTTCCAGCTACAAAGCTCACTCAGCTCCTGTATAATTGCCTTGTAATGAGTGGCATTATATATGCGGTAGTCTAGTGGAACCTGTAAACCTTAATTAAGTCGGTCGCATTCAGATCTGTTCAACCTCGGCCCTCGGAGCAAAGCTGTGTGTCAGGAGTGCAGGGACCACCCCATGTAGAACTAATCACTCCCTCTTTCTTTCTCTCTCAAACATCCCCCCCCCCCCCCCCCACACACACACACACACACACACACTCTACATGCACATACACAAAGAATGCCATTTAACAAAAGCACAAGGGGTTACCGCACTTATGCATTCAAACTGCACACCTGGGCCCTCTTTTCGATATTTATAGCAAACTGTATCTACAGCTGAGAGGGAAAAAAAAACTACACTACACGTGCAGGTAAACACTGTGTGACAGAAGTCATTAGTATTGCTCTCTCATGCGGTGATTTATGGAGGCAACTGTTGGAGAAGAGGTAATACCCGCACCACGATGGGAAGGACCTTATGTACATGATGCTATTATGCTTAAAGTCTACCTTTCATATTGTGATGCTGAAGTACACAACAAGCGCTCTGCATAAATATGAATTCTAATGCAAAGGAGGGTCGCGTGTCTCATTTATCATGTTCGGTTTCCCTTTTTTTGTGTGTTTATGAAGGATTACGGCTTTTAATGCGACATAATACTTTGATATCTCTCTCTCTGTCTCTCGTGTTCGCTCTGAATAGCTTTGCTTTCTATGTCACAGGGGTCTATCAGTACCTTCCTTGAAATGTTGCACTGAGTAAATTTTGTAGGTTGTTTACAGTATGTGAGGATCTGAGGATCTGGGTTCGAGCTCCATTGTCGGTGCGCTGCCACACCCCGTACTACCCAGCCATTGCATGCGATGCCGCTCCCAAGCCTGGTTAAAAGAGCATCTGGTGTGAAACTTGTGCCAAGTTGTGTGTGCGGATCAGAAGGTCCGCTGTAGTGACCCTGTAGTGAAAGAAAGTTTCCTATGGCCACATTGCCTAGAACCCCAGACATGATGATATGACATGATGATTGGCATTTTTACTACAGAAACACACCCCCTCCGTTTAAACCCAAAACACTGCCATTAATAAATATTATAAGCAATAATAAAATTCTCTGCTGTGTAAATTAGCCTGTTACTCAGTAATGGGGTACGACATCATGGTTATCCGTTGGTAAAGGCATGAACTAATATCAATAAAAAAAAGAGGCCACAGAGGTGCAATCTACTTTTTTTGCTTTACCTTCTGACAAATGGTTTCATATATATTCTAATGTAGTGAGTGCAGCATTAAGGTGTTATCATAGTCTAGCTCAAAGTCCCATTGGGAAATTCATAAAAGATAACTTCACTTGGCTCAGGTCTGATCTTCCATTTGCTACCATAAAATACATTTTGCAGTTATGAGGTTGCTTCATACATACAAATGCTATTAGTAGTTTTGAAAAAAACAAAAAAAACAATGCGTACTTTTGAAAGCCTTTGTCCAAGGCTTGTGTATATATAAAAAAAAAAAATAGAAAGGAATAAAAAAATGTTTAAAAAAACAGAGATTCATCAGGAGGCCAACGCTACAACGCTCAGCATGCTTTCTGCTTCGGCTTTGCTTCTACAAACAACGAGACATGATTACAGACTTCATGTGAAGAGTTTGACAGCAAAACTCAATAAACGTTTTCAGACTTACACATTTTGGCGAATTATTATTCTCTGACGCACAAGGTTGTTTATAACAAAACGTTGAATTACGGGGGGAAAAAAAGTCTTACTTTATAAGCTTTAAAATTCCATGTTTTTTGCCAGAATTTTGAGAAAGAAACACCCTGTGCAACACAATGGCTGATAAGAATGGTTTAAATGTGTTCACTAGGTTTATGGAGAATGCTGAAGTCAAGAAAGTGGATGTTTGAACATCGTTACTGTTATTGCAGTCACTCCAGCACGTAAAAAATGACAGGAGTGCATCATTTAACATCTGATATGTAACCATGTTATATACTTATCCTTTTAAGCTTTGAGGGACACTGTAGAGTAAGCACTACAAATTTCTTGCTTTTTTTAATTTGTTGCTTCCTGTTCCATAGTCAATTACTATATTCTATTACTATAAAGACTATAGTACCATAGTCCATAGTTCACGAGTGTTTTGGTTAGGGTCCTAATTGTTATAAGTATTTAATTTTAACATATCTAGTCAGTCTTTGGCTTCGTTCCATTTCACAGTGCACTTTAAAGGGTGCTCCCTACTCACTGCTCCGCGTGCAGGGAATGTCAGTTAAGCGAACCTCCCTCAACAAAATTCCACCATTCGGAACATCACCAGCGCAGACGTCACTTCCTCCGTGCGTTACCATGGTAACATAAGCACCTCGGATACCTGTTATTGCTACTGTGGAAATTTCACACAACAGAAATTCAATATTGAATATTCATTGTAACAAAACGTATGAAAGTAAAATGTATACTATTAAAATGTGTATAAATCAATTATTTGATTAATGTACATGATGTGCATTTTTGTTTTTTTTATAAATTACTAGCCTATATAATTAAATTTAATTAAAAATATTGCATCATAATATTATGTCGTCCTCGTTAATGATTATAATAGATATACTAAATCCCGCTCCAGTGAGGCGCAATGACTGATGGGAAATTTTTAATGTCCACTTCCGGGCTAAGTGATGACCCATTGTGCGCTTGTTCCCTAAACCGTTCGAAGTTCCCTTTCAACCAAGCAGTTTCGCTCCCTGCAGTTTGGAATCGCACTTAGCATGGCATGTGGAATACACTGTGCAGTATATTTCGTAAAAAATTTCAAACCGATCGGAACACCGCCATGGTCTCGCATCTCTTGTTACTGTTTTTTTTTTCTGTTGTCGCTGAAAAGTTTCGATTTCGATTCTGTTTATCGCTGCTCTGCTTTCAGTTTTGGTTATCTTTGTTCCAGTTTGTTTTTAATTAATGTTCTTTAATTAGTGATCTTGACGTCATCTCATATTTACTTGACAGCGCTGTGTGTGAAAAGCTGTTGGTCATATGGTGCATACCTCTACTATCATATGGAGCTGTCATCATGTACCTGAGTGAAGCTAGAACACGTAGAGGGGGATGCTGATGATGCTGAGGGGGATGCTGATGATGCTGAGCACTAAACTTTTGTGTTCAACAAAACTCAACACATTTATCCTTGATCTAATTTCCATTGTGATGAAACTGTCGGAGATGGAGATATAGCGTTTTAAAAAACAACACAAAATTCACAGTGACCTAACGAGAACAATTTTAACTAACTATTTTCACATTTGTGCAACGAAATCATGCACAAAACTGCTAAATGAGATCATTTAGCAAATGAGATAAATAAGCAAACTCTGTGGACTAACAAGCAACAAGCCCAAAGGCGTGAACAGCACCACCTGCAGTGCTTCTACACTCGATACACAATGGTCAATAAAAAAAAAAAAATTGCAAAGGGAATGCAAGCATGTACAGTAAGGTGTTTTCATCTTCAGCGGTGGTGTAGTGGTTAGCGCTGTCGCCTTGCACCTTCAGGGTCCAGGTTCGATTCGCAGCCAGACTCGGTTCCCGCCTCTGTATGCATGGAGTTTGCATGTTCACCCCGTGCTTGGTGGGTTTCCTCCGGGTACACAGATTTCCTCCCACAGTCCAAAGACATGCAGATTAGGCTAATTGGCGTTCCCAAATTGTCCGTAATGTGTATGCATGTGCATGTGTGTGCCCTGCGATGGATTGGTATAGACGAGGAGTGAGTGAGTGAGTGAGAGTCCTTAACTCGCCATGCTTCAAAAGTTTCCGATGTTGAGCAAACTATTTGCTTGGATGTGTATGCAAATAATAGCAATCAGCCTTCTCCTCCAAAACGCTAAACAAGGCAGGTCGAAAAACATATATTTGGCTTCACCTGGGTCTAAGGAGGCATACGTCAGGCCTGATTATCTGCACTGGTAGCTGTTGTGCGATAGAAGGAGACCTAGATAACAGAGTGGAAAAGTGCAACAGCTAAATTGGAAGAAAACTGGGTTACAAATTTGAAGACCCCAAATTTGCATGCAAATGAATCCATTTGAGTTTGTCAGAGTGGAAAAGGCTTTTCTGTTCCAGAAACCTATTCATTTATACTCATTTATAAAGCCCTATCGGGTGTTGGAAACGGTTTCACTGGTGTTACTGAAGCAGTTATTTAACATAATCAGTGGCCTTCAATTAACATTCAATCCCTTACTTGGATTTTTAGGCAACTGACGATTTTCCTTTCGTAGAGGTCATGTTTAAAGATGCAAACCATCAAGGCATGAAGAATACGGTTTATTTTCAGCTGCGAAATGTGTTGAATGTGGGCACACTGAGGTCTTGCACACACAAGATGAAGCCTGACAGCAGCGCAGCAACAACAGAAATCATCAAATGCATAATATTTATAACTGATGGTGCATATCGACGCTTTTACGTTGCAAATTTCGATAGATACTAATCAACCTGATGCATGAAAGTTAAATCTGGAACGGCCCAACCAATTCAACTCAGAGTGATGCGATGCAATATGATGCAATAGGATGTAATTCGGTATTATGCAAACAGTTTGATGTTCATTTTACTTTGTTTTTGACACTGCTTGCAAGAAAACGTCTGATAGCCATAAATCAATACATTACATTACAAAAAGCACTTCACATTTTGATGACTAGAATATTTTACTTGGAACACTCTCTGCTATAATGAGATTCCTAGAAACACAGACTGATGAAGGGGAAAAAAACAGCTCTGTTTATATGTGAAAGAAAAAAAGGCTTGCTGTGTGGTGGAACGGGAGGCACATAGGCTGGGCCACATTCACTGTAACTGGATGCCATGCTGTCTTCAACGGGGATGACCATTCGAGAAGCCACGCCTTCTTCGATTTCAGTTATACCTAAAACTGAGACCAACCTGACCATGTTTTCTCCACATGGCTTGACTTGGTTTCTTTCTTCTAGAACCTACAGTCACATAGACTTACTGCCTTGCTTACTTCAGTGGGAATGAAAAAGCACAGGAGACATTCGTCCTCAACTTAGACGGACAGACACACACGACATGCCTCCTGTGCAAGGATTGAAAGGTACAGAGGCCACACCTACTTTAAATGGTCTGACTATCATGCCTTCTCCACAGGAACAAGTCAAGCCTTGACAGGGACTGACAGGCATAGATGGCATGGCTTCTTTCTTTAGGATGTATAGGGATAAAGGTCCACTGAGACTGAAAGGCATAGAGGCCACATCTATTTCAGTAAGGCTGACAAACATAAAAAAGAAAGAAAAAAAAACACCCCCTCCCACACTTCAATGAGACTGACAGGCACCATGGACTGAGACAGACTCCCCTGAGACTGACAGGTTCAAAGCCACGCCTCCTTCAAAGTGCCTGACAGGCACACAGTACATGCCAGTTTTAAGCAATTCCTCTTTTACGGAAACTGTCAGGCACAGAGACCATGCACAGAGATTTAGTATTTACAGGAATAAAACAAACAAAAAATAAACACACCTTCTTCTTTGGGCCTGACAGGCACAGAGCCGATGTCATCACTTGGGTCTGTCAGACATAAAAGCAATCCCTTCTTTCTTTAGGACATATAGTGACTCGGAATGACAGAGTCAGTATACATTCCATCTCCGCGAGACTGACTGGCACAGAGGACGTGTCTCCTACCCTACAAGATGTTCTGACGGACTGACCGACACAGAAGCCGCTCGTAGGGATGCTGCCTTCGGCTGGCCTATAATTTCAACAGCCTGACGCATTAGAAATGAGCTCCTGCTTCTGTTTCAGCCGTTCCATTCCAAACACCAGAACAGAACACGATGTAGTGGCCTCCCAACATCTAATGCATGTGAATGAAATGAAAATCTAATGCATAATAAATTCCAGCCTGGCCCAGTGTATTCGAGCATGTGAACACTTGTGTGAATAGGCTCAAGCTCTTGTCACGTCTCGCTGATGCATTTCATCTTTCATGAGAGAATCCCGTTGTTTATTACAATACGCAGAAGCAGCTCTTAGAATCCCTGAGCACACGATTACTTCTGGATGATGGACGCTCCCGTCCTCGACCAGTACCTGAACCCTGAACGACGCTAATGCAAAACCGAATGATGGATTGAAGAGGGATGCTTTCGGATACGAAGATAGTGTGCTAGAAATGACCTCATACCCGAGTCAAATGCTCGCAAATGGATAGAAAGGGCAGAGGAGTGTGTGTGTGTGTGAGAGAGAGAGAGAGAGAGAGAGAGAAAGCGAATGAGTTTAATTCAGACCAAGAGCAAATGATGACTTATGGTTAAATCATAGAGAAAAGTAAATCAGGCATGGAGGAACAGGGAATAGCTGCTGTGTTGCTATAGGCGGCGGGTTTTCAGGAAACAGCAGGAATGTGCCACTTGTTCAACACCTATTCATCATTCTTCATTTCTCCTTTATGCACAAAAATAATACTCTTTACTTCTGGCAACAGCAGTTTGTGAAACGATACACACTTATTCAAATATTCAATATGGATCATCCACAGTCACATTAATCACTTTAAGTAGGAATCCAATTCCAAATATTGGCATCAGACTGATTTTGGATTGAATCGTTATGAGATCAGATTTGACATATTTTCTGAAAGGATACACTGGTGCAGGTTTAGCCCATTATTTCAACATAATTCAAAACAATCATTTTTGTGGGGGAAAAACAAATACATTACAGCATTTATCTTTAGCCTGTGGATTTGCATCTTTAGATTTACTCTGTAGCTATAAGAATGAATCAATAATAATAATAAATAAATAAATAAATAAACTGTCAAATCATTTTTAGGGTTAGGGAAAATATGTGCACCTTTCTTTCTTTCTTTATTTATTTATTTTAGATGCACCACCTGCTTTGATTAGATGTCATACACAACCTCGCACTTTGTTTGTACTGTATGTGTGTATATGCTATGCATGAGAAAATGCCATAGCCTCCCGCAAAGCAGAGTTATCACCTCTGAGTTTTTTACTTCTCTTACAACACATCGATTTTGCAAACAGCTGTCATTCCAGCTCTTCCTGCAATTCCTGCTTTTTATTTAATAGAAATAATGACACGTTATACTTTTTATCCATTTATAGTTCCGTTTAATGTCCATGATACAAGTCCATTCCTGTTATAATTTACATTGCAGCCGCTACTGTATAAACTGTTGCTCTTTCGCCCACCTCTCTCTTTTTTCTCTCTCTGGAAATTGGTGTTTTCTCACACAAAAAAAAAAAAACCTTTACTATGTATATTATTAGACGTTAGACGGTCTTCTCTTTCTCTGCTAAATAACAATACAGGAATATTTATAAAATCTGCTTATGGTCAAATTTAGAGTTTGTAGCGTGCATATAATGGCATGCAATAACACAACGAACAGAATAACACACCATACAAGCCTTATATGAATGACTGAATGAGTTGTTACTATGGAAACAGTAGAGTATTCAAAAGAGCGCATTAACATTAGTGTGTTAATCAACAACTTCTGTCGAGTCAGATCCGAGAATATAGAAATGCTGTGGCATAAAAGGCTTCATTAGGGTACATATTACAGTACATACACAGTTGTCGATTGTGTCCTACAGTGTTCTACCCAGTCTATCTCTCTCACACGCGCACACACACAGACACACAGACACAGTATCATGCTCGGTAACTAACCAGGTCTCAATATTATTCTATTGATTTTGTGTTCTGTAACATGCCGTCCCAAAACCGTAAATCAATATAAGTTGAACGCTAATGTAACAATTAAGCAGTGAGATGGCATGGAGCAGCAGCAGTGGTTTGTGTGTGTGCATATACAGTGTGTGTGTGTGTGTGTGTGTGTGTGTGTGATAAAGAAAAACAAGCATCCTGCACTGACTGACCCTGCCAGCCTAGGTCTACAGTTTACTACAGATACTGTGTGTTTATGAGTATGTGTGTGTGTGTGCGCGCCTGTGTGTGTGTGTGAGAGAGAGAGAGAGAGATGTATGTCTCAAGGGGCAGACCGCTACACAGCAGATCTTTAAAGAAACTACAAAGCATGTTGCTTTAAATATTTTCAAAGTCAGATCCACAGTAAATCTCCTCCTCACGTGAACACTTCATGCATTTTGAAGTAAAATGTGATATGCATTAAAAAAATATATCTGACTCCACTATCATCCGCATGTTACCACTTTTTTTTTTTTTAACGACATGATTTTTATTTGCATGGTCACATCACATGTTGCATAAGATCTCTTAACGTGCAATATCAGTGGAAACTTTTACTCTTTTTTTTTTTTTTGGAAAGCACGTCGTTTGTCGTGATCGGATAGAAAACGTTGCGCGCGTGCACTGACGCGCCGAGAATTCGAGCTGCGCAATACTACGGTGCGTAAAATCGTCACTCCGACATCATGGGGTGATTTTTTTTTCTTTCTTTCTTTTTTTGGAAATGTCAGTATGCGGTATGTAATTCCATGCAATAAATAATTCCCTTCATGGAATGTTATTTTATTTCTGTTGTTGTTGTTTATTTGTTTTGTAAGCTGCGACTCCACAACAAACAGCATTTTTTTAAAATTGTTGTTCAAATAATGCATGCAAACATTTGCATCTCACTTAAAAGGCTTGCTCTTTTCCCTATGCATTGTTAAATCATAGATTGGCAATGTGATGTTAACATGGATATCATTCAGGCGAGCAAAAAAAAATTTTTTTTGCAATAAACAAGTGGGAGTGACCCCAGCATGCACGCATGTCCACCTGCTGAGGGTTATGTCGTGACACGTTGTTTTCTTTATGAGGGAAAAAATGCAACATAATATCAGTTTATTGGTGCAGAACAAAGCGTGATGTGGCGAGTTGTTTATAATCAACAAATGTCTCTTTGTTGTTTATGATCCTGAAAATAAAAACAGAATTGCGTAATTCGTTCCCAAAATGACTAGGTGATGAAAAAAGCTCGTTAGTGATGTTTTAGGAAAATTCTTAAAACACCCAAATAATAATACAAAATGACTGTTATTAAGCTCGGATCATGAATAACTACGAGCGAGCGAGCGCGCGCGCGGGCGCAGGGCGCGAGTGTAAGGCGCGTTACCTTTGTGCATGCCGGTGTAACGGTCCTTCAGCACGGTGAGCTCGTGGATCTTGCCGAACTGCTCGAACAGTGGTTTGAGGTCCTTCTCTTCGAGGTTGCGCGGGATCTGGCCCACGAAGAGCTTGATGGCGTCCTGGTCCTTCATGGCGCCGCCGCCGTCGGCGTGGATCACGGAGCCGGACTCGGGGCCGCTCATGGGCTTGGGGAGCGCGAGGTGCGCGTGCTGCGGGCTCGGGGCTGCTGACAGTGCTGCGGGTGACGCGCCGAGGAGCGCGCTGGCGTGGGCGGGCTGCGGGGGAGTCTGCTGCTGCTGCTGCCGCCTCGCTTCACTCTGCGTGAATCTGGCCATTCTGAGCCGAGCGCGCCGGAGACAAGCGGAGCGGAGCGGAGAGGAGAGGAGAGGCGCGGGCAGGCGGGAGGATAATAATAACAACATACACACGCGCACACAACACGCGCGCGCGGGGGCGGGCTAGTACGCACACACACGCGCACGCAGACGTCCGCGCGTGCGCAACGCCGGGAGACGAGAGTACTGAGCGCTCACATGGAAGCGCGGCGCACTTTTTTTTTTCTTTATTCGACACATGTCGTGCTCAAATGATGGAGAGGGGATCATGAGGGAAGCGCGTGGTCTCACCAGCCTGGCTCTCTGGGGCCCCCTGCAGGACACGGTGTAGCATTTACTATAGAACTTTTAAACATCATGTGTTTGTACATTTGTGGAATTTGGCAGACATCCTTATCAAGAGTGACTTACATTTGTCTCATTGTACATATGAGCAGGTGAGGGTTCAGAGCCTTGCTCAGGGGCACAAAAATGGCAGCTTGGTGATGCTGGGGTTTGAACCTGGAACCATCACATCAAAAGTTTTTTTTTTTTTTTATTCTATAAGAAAAAGTCTATAAGGCTTTATCGTGCATATCAGGCACCACAGGGTTAGCACTGTGGTCTTGCACCTTCAGGGTCCGGGTTCGATTCAAGTTCAAGTAGGCTTTATTGTCACTTCAACCATATACAGTTAGTACACAGTGAAACGAAACAACGTTCCTCC
>JAQMYL010000018.1:15142863-15154886 GCA_030014365.1 Clarias pachynema
CAAAATCCGTCAAGCACCATAATGAAACTGGTTCTCATGAAGGCCATCCCAGGAGGGCGAGACCAAAACCTACCTCTTTTTTTATTTATATATTTATTATTTGTTTTATTATTTTTCCTATCCCATGCCGCATTGTGTTTTATTCCTTAAATACAGCACTCCATGGGTTCTAGTAAATCATGATTAGATACCGTCGATAGGTTCAGTAGGACGCCATGATGGATGCATGATGCACCTCATTCAAACACACTCCACCTAGATCCAAACATCGACACGCTCGAGCAGATGACATACATACGTACTTACACACACTTCCACATTGACATGTGGAAATATGGAGACGCCTTTTTAAAGGTGAAGACTAGACACTTGTTCCAACTAGATACATGCAGATGGTTCTGAGATCTCACACACACACATGCATACATGCATAAAGAAAAGTGTTGCCTAGGGACAAAAAGAAATAGGGCACTCACACAAACAAAACAGTGCATAAATTTGTGTTATCAAGTGCAAGGTTGCATTGCCTGAAACTTTTTTAATTAGTCTAATAGACTAAGTAAATTGTGTTGGCACAGAATACCTTACAAATAGTGTTTTGTTATTATTTTTTGAAATCTATACAATTAATGCACTGACACCATATATCCATAATGTTTGCTGAAAAGTTAGACTGTTTCCTCAGTCATATTTGTCAGTCTATCCTGGGAACATTAATAACTTGGGAGTAATTTATCATTACCAGTTCACACACACACGCTGTTGAAGTGAAGAATGAATAACTCTTCGCACAAACTGTAACCTGAGCTTGGGCTCATCTTGATGACGTGAAGTAGCTTCAATCGGTTCAATGTAAACAAATGAATCGTTTAAACCACAGCAACCCTGAGGAAAAATTAGAAAGAAATTAATCCGATCCGTTGCTTGACAGTATTGAATGTCAGAGTTTTGTATTTTTGGTTGTCCAGTAGGTTGATGCATCATCTACCAATAAATTCAAAAGAAGTATAAACAATGCTTTCTCAAAACACGAGTATTTGCAAAGGGAAACCTCCAGTTCTAAAAAAAGAATTAGTCTAATGTGCCAAAATGTGCAATAACTCGAATAGGCTCTAGGAGCTGGCTCGAAAAAGTGAGTCAATCTCTATAGATTCCTATGTTAAAATAGGCAACTTTACAGTGGAAAGGAACTTGTTTACAGCCTGGTACCAAAAAAATAATAAATTCCCCACTCATGACAATTGTATGGAATTCATTTTTAATTGACGTCAATTCAATTCAGTTTTATTCATATAGCTGTTTAAGAGTGGTCATCATTGTAAAGAAGCTTTACAGAATAAAAAAAAACTACGTAAATGTGTATAAATCATAATAATTAGATGGTCCCTGAGGAGCAAGTTGAGGGCAACAGTGGCAAGGAAAAACTCAAGGAAAAGGAAGAAACCTTGAGAGGAACCAGACAACAAGGGAACAGGGAACCCATTTACCATTTGAGTGATATCAATTAACTTATCAGGTACATGTATTCATGACATGCATAACTAGGGGCGTGGCCCATTTGTTTGACTATAATTGTTGTAGTCTACCTTACCACAAGAAATGAAAGGAGTTGACAGGGAACGACTAAGGTAGGTAGACGTGTTCCAGCCAGTAGCCAGGCTCTGTTTGTTCTGCGCATTTGCCCATTTATGGATTAACCAGTGTGTACTCGGAATCAGCTCCTCCCAAGATGGTGACAACCAGAGGGTTCACAGTTTAAAACTGCCTTTTAGAAATCCTATAGGTGATGTCTCATAGGGTTTGTCCAGTTTCTTTGCAATCTATGACATTTGCAGAAAATTAATGCAGTTTCTGTTTTCTGCAAAAGATGTGGCGCATTTTTAATAATGTGTTAGACCTTTGATGTTTGTAAGTTTAAATAAGAAATTTGAAAAGTTTGCATCGATTCTGACCCAATGATTGAATTTATTCTCGATTAAATTGCAGAATCTATTCAATTGCACAGCTTTAGAAACCTAGCTTTTTAAACAAAAACAATGGGCTTCATGCATCAATCTTTGAGTAAAGCTTTAAATGTCACACAGAACAAACCTCAACAGAAATTAAAAAAAAAAGGTTTTCTGATACCGTTTTTCTTAGTATTCACGTGTCGTGGCTAATTTGCATTTGGTGACACCCACAAAATGCTATGAAAGGCCAAGTTCATAGAGCGGAAAGCGCAAAATATCCACTAAATTGCCAAAGATAAGAATTCCTCAAAAGTTGTATTTGCTTTGTCTTTTGACTGCAAGGTCTGCAAAAAAATGTGAAATTGAAAAAAAAAAAATGCTGTTTGTATGCAATGTGTATTATTTAGCAGTTTATACATTGGAGTCCATGAACTTGGTGTCGTCCATCCCGTGCAATGTAATGTAGAGATTTAATGGTTCAGCTCGAAAACTGAGTATAAAAAGTATTACTGCCAATCAACAGCGTTTCTCTCCTACCAGGGAGGCAAAACCACAATAGAGTTTTAAAAATATCTGTTGCCTCCTAAGGTTGTCAAGGTGTACTCTAATCACATCAGAACGCCATCTCGATCTCATTCTCACATTTTTTTTCTGCTGCCTTGTTCTTCTGTTGTTTTTCAGTTCTTTTTATCTCTTTGTTTCTTCTTATCTCATTTCTCCCCGCTGTGGTCGCTCGGTTTCTTCTTCCTCCTCCTTCCGTTCCCCTAAGAAGCGCACATCAGAAATGCCGTCTGCGGACGAGATCAAGAGAGGACGCATGAAAAGGAGCAGCATCTAAAAAAACACGCTTTAGTTCTAGTTGCCAAATTTATCAGTAAATAGAAGTTGCTGCTTAAAAAGATGCTGCTTTGCACTATTTGGAAAATGTATGATGTGAAAATTTCTCAATATTTTAGTGTTTCGGGGGGCGTGCACTGAAAAGACTCGAGGAATAGCGCTGAAAAGAGATCTGTATTGATGTTTAGCGAGCAAAACATAAAAAACGACTAGTAAAATACTATATACTGTATAAATAAAACATAATTATGCACTAAGAATCCACTATAGGTTGATGTGATTCATCCCAATGTGAGGTGGAGTTCCTGATTTATTTTCTAATATTATCACATCTCAAAATGTTTTATTGCTGCTACACCACTGCAACTAAAAACAATGTCAATTTGTAAGTTATTAATGAACATTATTAATGAACGATGGGCATTTCATGCTTTTTAACCACTTATAGTTTTATTTATTCTTATGGAGCATCCATAAGACGTCACATAATGGCAAATGTGCCGAACAATACAATGCAGACGCTGGAGACTTCTTCTATAAATATCTTATAAATGTCTCCTAAACTTGATTGTCCACCATATGTCTATACATACAGTATAATGAAAATGTAAAGTTGGCGTGTCTTTACGTTTGAAGACGTTTATTTGCAAAAAGAATTATTCTGGGTTAGAGAACACTTCAAGATGGTTTTTGGAATTTTTGTCTGTCTGTTTGTTTGTGCACGCATCACGTAATAACTACTAACTGAATTAGGTAACTGAGGTAACATATAGGTAACATATAGGCATAGATACAGTATGCTTCTTTGAAATTTAAATGGAAACGCCATTATAAAAAAAAAAGAAGAAGAAATTTGACCTTGAAAAAAATCTCAAACTTTAACAGATCTCACAACTTCATTCATAAAAATTTTCATTAATTCCAAAATTCAACAGATGCCTCTGAACAGCAGACAGATGCGTTTATGAGTTTGCAATTAAATTCCATGTGAACAAAGTCTAGTTTGAGATATTAGAAGAGAGCATTAATGAAAAATATTTGGAATTACAGTCAGAATTGCTGATCAGTCAGATTTAAATTTGCTTACAGTTTCAGATAATAACAAGTAAGTGTCAGAGCATGACAAGATAATTCGGGTCATGACTGCTAAACCTTTGTTCGGTGATGTTTTAACATCATAACCATTAGATTACAATTTTGGTTTCAATTTTTACTAAAGATGAAAGTATTAGCAAACTTGTGTTTCAGTGCATGCTTTGCCATTAAAAATATATGTACAGTACTGTGCAAAGTTCTTGAGCCACTTCTTATTTCTATATATTTTTCCCTTCTAAAGAGCCAGACTTTGTTGTATTTTTTAAATGTAGACTTGAGGAATAGTTCCCCAGGCTTCCTGAAGGACTTTTTTGCCTCTCGTTTTCTGTCCAGTCCCGATACCTGAGCAGTTTCAGAGGAATAATTTTTATTTGTAAAGACACACGGTGACCTATGAATCATTCAAGCAAACTTTACTGCACTTTGTAGCAATCAATTAGTATACTGGTGATGCTGATTGCTGAGTTGTTGGAACAGATGAAAGGGGAAATGAGGTTGCTGCTGAAGTTGTTACCTAAACAACCAATTATTTTTATTTTATATTTAGGCATGTTGCAGTAAACCGTTAGTGCTCATTCCTCTTTCAGTTTTAAAATTATTTCGTCAATTTAATTTCTTTCTTGAAAATAGATTTTTTTCATAATTCAAATCAAAGAATTCAATAATTCAAAAAGAATTGAGGACTGGCTCAATGCACAGTGTGTCTTGTGCTCTATGGTCCACCCTGAGGAGGAACAAGTACAGAGGAAGGAAAGAAAGAGAGAAACTTGAGAGAGAAAAAGCTAAACTCATATCAGACAAATTATTTTAATAGTTTGATATTATACACAGTTTAAAACAATATTAGATTACTAGATAACTTAACTAGAGAATAGATAAAGAATAAAATTGAATCTAAACTTTCTTCTCCACTTCAGCAATTCAAGAAGGAGACATTGCTTAATCGCTGTAGCATCGTCTGTAGTCGTGCTGAAGAGGGGAAAAACTCCAACATGTCCTAGTTTGATAAACGCTGACCTAGAAACACACATGCTGATGTTTGATGTGTGCTTGTGTGTGTGTTCATGCAGGGGCCCGAAAGGCGTCTGGACGATGGAGGAAAAAGGAGAGAGTCCTCAGTTTGACACTACGTTTGAAGACGCTAAGCCGAGTTTGACTCACATGGCGCTGCTGCAGCTGCAGAGAGCCGGCTACCTCAAATACCTCATCAGCCAAAACGTGGACGGCATTCACCTGCGCTCGGGTTTCCCCAGGTAATCAACAAAACAGTGAAAATCTGTTATACACTATCACACCACCGTCAAATTCGCTAACCTGATTGGTCAGAATATTTTTTATTTATGTAAAGGCAGCTGTGAGTAGTTCCAGCTCCAAGAAAAATAATAACAAGACTTTATTAAAGCGCTCATTTTAATAGGTTATCGTTTCCATAGTAACAATATAAAAACAGCTTTTATAGGACCTTTTATGGTAATCGTTGCACATAATCTAATAATTAACATTTTTTTATCTGTTGATTAACAAAAAGTCAGTAGGATTTTAAAGTGATGCTTTAAAATAAAGAAGACATTTATTTTGTTGGTCGATTCAGGTAACGAAATCAGTAGGACCATTTTTAATTACAAATTTGTTCCCACTCTTTTCACAATTATTTAGGTAAACTTGTGGATGTTTAATGGCCTAAAATTTTAGAGATCCGTGAAACTATACCACCGCTTTTTCATGAAAATTTCTTCCTTCTTCTCCAAATACTTGCGTTTCTTCTTTTTGAATTTATCGGTGGTTGGTGCAATACCTCCACCTAGTGGACTGGAGCATGGATCAGAAAATTTGCCAGAAAAACTATCACTTTGTAAGTAATACAGTAATACAAGCAGATTAAAAGCATGTGTCCTTCTATAAACAAAAAAATTATTCTGTGATACTAGGCCGAGGGCCCTTCAAGTCAAACCAGGATTTTTGTCTGTGCAAAAGTGTGAAAAACTATGAAAAACTATTCACTAGGGCTCGGATACCATCAAGATAGAAAGTTTCCTCAGAACACCAGAGCCATGATCGGTGATTTGAGTTTGAAACGCTGACCTGCCAGGAACATTTATAAATAGCTTGGAGCGAGGTCAGGACTGTATAGTACAGGGGATGTGGAAATAACTCCCAGCTGAGTTCCTAAAATGTGCAAGTGGTTTTCTTGAATGATAGTGTGTTCAGTTCCCACAGGCAGGTGTGTCTGTCTGTTCTGTAAGTTGGTGACAAGTTATCAGTTGATTTTTAAGGATCAGATGTTGCAGTCAGTGGATGTTCACGGGAATGACTGCCACGGGCTCTGAGCCACCTCAGCCTGGATCGTCATACGGCCTTCTTTAAAATGTTTGCACCATTCAAATGTTTTACCGCGGCTAAGAGTCTCATCACCTTAATGTGCTTAAGGTCTTCTTTAAATGTCGGTCGGGTTACGCCTTCAGTCACGAACATGTTTATCACAAGTCCTGCCTTGACTTGAACGTCCATCACATTCAGGGTGCTACATCTCACAACACCACCATTCTCATAACAGCATGTTCTGAAGTTTTCTTATAAAAAACGCCTTCAAAATGAACAAAACAACTGAAAATGTTAAAAATACATAATAAATACAAATTTCATACATAGATCATTTCACACTAAGGACCCAGAACACCCTGCATGCTTTGCCTCTTCTCTGTGAATTTGAGCGGTGTCGATTTCCTGTCCTTCCTCTTCACCTTTTCCGCTCGTGTCTCTGACACATGACTCTCTGAGTCGAACACGAATGCAAATCACAATATGACAGATTTGGATTTGATTTGTTTTGACAGCTCTCATCGCTCAGGTGAGCTCACAGCACCGCGTTTTCCATTTCTGCACACGGTCTTGTAATTAGCGCCGCTTCGTCTCCGCGTTCCCCCTCCCGGGTTGCCTCTAACGATGCCATGCTCTTGATTATAACTCCGCAGGTATAATCATCTCGAGATCGAACGTCCTCTGCAGCCCGAATACAAGTTCAGGCGCTCAGCTGAACGCATTAACATGCGGAAATGTGTTTGTGTTGAGAATGAGATGAGTGGAAGATGTCAGATGCTTGTTTTTAAAAAATTTTTTTTAAATTCCTTATCTTTTTAACTGTTTGTACTTTTCTTCTATCTGTGTGTAACTCGTTAGCATTCTCTCTCTCTCTCTCTCTCTCTCTCTCTCTCTTTTTCAGGGACCGATTGTCTGAGCTTCACGGGAACATGTTCGTCGAGGAGTGCGAGAAGTGCGGCAAGTGCGTGTCTGACTTCTGCCTTGTCTCTTTATCAGCCTTATTTTCCACTGTATCTGTTTATTCTGCTGAGATTTTTTTTCCTGTTTTCTAACTCACTGTGCTTCTCTCTCTTGTCTCTCTTCACTGTGCTTCTCTCAAGGCTATCTCCTTGAAGCACCTTTTGGTCCTTGCATGTATCTCTTACCCTCCTGCTGGGTTTTTTTTTTTTTTTTTGCATGTACCTGTTTGTCCTGCTGTTTTACCCCTGCAGTATCTCTTCTGTATATTTTCAGACAGCACAATTACACACAAAAAAATTTGTGTAAATAAACCCATTACTATAGCTGACTGATACCTGATACCTTTATGGGTTAGGGTTGCAAATTTTGCACTACTTCAACCAGTAGTTGAATACATCAACAATTAATAATAAGTTTATTATTATTATTATTACTATTATCATTATTATTATTATTATTAAAACATGTTTTCTACTGTTTGTTTTTAATTTAAACATAATTATTTAAATTTTTTTCTTATTTAAAATTAGTAAAATATAATTGAATTGTACACAGACCTCTCGTTCTGAAAAAAAATCCAATACAGAAATGTTAAAACATGCAGTTCCTCAAATTACCACTAGGAGCTGGCTCCAAATATGAGTCAATTCCCATAAAAAGGGGTGGGGGTGGGGGGGGGGGGCTCTTTGGTCCTTGCTTTTTTAGTTCCCGCCATCAGCTTCTGCCAAGATGGCAACCACCATCTTTAAAGAAACCTACTGGGTACCCCCTAGTGGGACAGCAACCAGCTTGCCACTATCATCTGGAGATTGCAAGTTTTTATTGATGCTGTAGCCTTCTGCAGCAGGAGAACAAATTTAAGCTCTTTCAAGGGGATTGGTTGCATTCTAGCACTTTTACATCAATCATGGCAATATCAACCAATCCTACTGGAAGGAGCAGATAGCGCCATCCTCCAAGTGTGCTACGCCACTCCCTACGGTGCATGATGATCCTTGGAGGAAAAAACTGATAGCCTTCAGTGATAGTAACGCACACACACACACTCACACGCTCATTCACACACTACGGGCAATTTGTGAACGCCAGTTAGCACAATCTGCATGTCTTTGGACTGTGGGAGGAAACCGGAGAACCCGGAGGAAACTTTCCATTCACGGGGAGAACATACAAACCCCATGTGCACAGAACCCGAGGCGGGAATCGAACTCGGACCTTGGAGGTGCAAGGCGCATTGGTAGCTTAGCAGTTAGCACTGTCCGGTACTGTATATGAATATCCATATTGTTCTTTACAAATTGTCATGTTCAGAATTTTTCGAATTTCCATTCTCATCAGAAGTAAACGAAACAGTATGTCTTGTTTTCTGTAATCTGCAAAAATCTAACAGAAAGTTTACATTTAAGGTGGCCCTCTAATCCCTCTTCCCTATTCTGCTTCTAATCGACTCAGTCATATCAGCACACGCACAGAAGTTGTTATTTAAGACCCAGTTCCCCCAGAAGGTCGTTTTTCAGAGCCTTGCTTGGGGTCGCACAGCCTGCAGTGAGTCTGTATCTCCCTGTTTACGCCCTCGTTCCCTGGGGAGCCAGACATCCGCCTGGAGCTCCTTGGCATTGCTCTCTCTCTCTCTCTCTCTCTCTCTCTCTCGCCTCTGCCAGGGTTACAGAGCCGGAAGATTACAACCGCTTTACTAATGCAGAACGATAAGCTTCTCAAAATGTTTTTTAAATGTTATCAGCATGATGTCTGATCGATATGTACTCTACACTATAATAAGTGTTCTGAACTCATACAACAGCTAATTTGTGATTAAAATATTTGTTCTTACTGCAAAAAGAGGATGCTTGCACAGTTCATGAGATATTAATTATAACAAGTAACACTCTTCAGATTGTGCTTTGATGCAAGAATAATGAATGCAGGAGTGGGCATACTCATTAAAAAAAGTGCCTTGCGCTTATAAAAATGTTTTCCCCCCATCTTTCCTGCATTTTCAGGGCCACCATTATGCAGAAAATAAAGTTTTCCTCTCCTGATGTAGTAGACTCCGCTGCTCAGTATGAGTCATATGTGTAGTCTCTTCTTTACGCTAACCTTTACAACTGTTCTTTCCTTTTAAATACCTGTTTTATAATTGCCCCGGCTGATTTGCTATGTGTTTTTAAGCATTCAGGTCTAGACAAGGTCACAGCATTGTGTGCTTTGTGATTTCGCAGGCAGTATGTGCGTGAAAAGGTAATTGGGGTCATGGGTCTGAAACCCACAGGACGCTACTGTGAAGGCACTCGATCCAGAGGACTCAGAGCCTGCAGGTGAGTAGGCTTGCATGTGTCCGTTATTAGTTTGTGCGTGTGTGTGTGTGTGTGTCTGTGTGTGGGGTTCAATGCATCTGGTCTGTGTGTTGGCAGAGGGAAGCTAATCAGCACTATTCTGGACTGGGAGGACTCGCTTCCTGACCGCGATCTGAACCGTGCAGATGAAGCTAGCAGGTAGGTGTGTGTGTGTGTGTGTTTGTTTGTGTGTTAAAGCCAAAGGCTGTCAGTGTGTCCCATTGGGCACCACTGAAGGCCATGCTTTTACATTTTAATCAGCACTCATTAAACCCATACCGGTGCACTATTTTGTTATTTTATTATTTTATATGTTAGATCTAGGGGTGGTTTAGTGGTTAGCACTGTCGTCTTGCACCTCTGGGTTCGGGGTTCGATTCCCGCCTCGGGTTTGTTTGCATGGAGTTTGCATGTTCTCCCCGTGCTTGGTAGGTTTCCTCCCACAGTCCAAAGACATGCAGAGTGTAAGTGTGTGTGCCCTGCGATGGGTTGGCACCCCGTCTAGGTTGCACCCCGCCTCGTTCTGTAGTTCTCCTGTGATAGGCTTCAGGCCCACCGTGACCCTGATCACTGGATAAAGTGGTAGAGATGATGAGTGAGTGAGATCTAGAGGCAGTGGTAGCTCTGTGTTTTGGGTGATCATCTAAGGGGAATCTTCTGAACCGGAGCAAGCAACAAACCAGAAGCCACACCTTTGTTAAAGTAAATAAAAGCAAAGAGATCTTTTTGCAAAAAAAACCTAATCAACCTTAACCTGGTCTTGAGGTTAAAATAATATGCTTACTGAGAACCGGTGTTATGTGCTAAAATGCCCCCCTGCCACATATTGCGCCCCCCCCCCCTCCCCCACATAATCTTTATCAAATGTTACATTAAAAAATAAATGTATAGGTTTATTTTTATTAAATATGATATTACTATTATAATGAGCCCTAGTCATGTGACAGCCGTCAAGACCATTAATAAAAATTCCTATTTAATGTTTATTTTGTGGCCTGAGTTTGTCATGTAATACAAAAATGTTTACACTAAATAAATATTTGTAAATAAACATCGTAATCATCGTTTTTGGATATTTATATATGAAATACGATTTTGACGATGACCAATTACACAAAACGATTTTCATTATAAAATAAGCAATATAAAAATATACATGTTGTATATGAAATTTTTTTTATTATTATTTCAGGGTGCGATCCGTGGCAGAAGGGCATTTTAGCGCATAACACCGGACGGTGTAGCAGATAGATCCTTGTTCAAGCCCTAGGCACAGTTTCTTTACAGTGTGTTGATTTAATATTGCTGAAATAGTGGGAATAAAACTGTGATGAATAGCAGTTTAATTAAAATTTTATGCCCTTGATTCAGTATATTACAGCTTAATTAATTTCCTATAATAGCTGTTAATATAGAATTTAAAAACCAATAGAAAAATAATGAGTGGTGAATCTTTTTTAGGCAAGACGACGCCTAAAATGTTTAACAAGTTTTACGTGTACAAGCTAACATTTTTTGGTTATTTATTTCTAAGACTTTTGGTCTTTTGGACTTTTTGTGCCTCAGCATGGTCACACTTTCAGAATTGTAGAGTGGCCGTTTGAGATGCGCAGAGCGAAGGTGATATAAAAAGTGTACATCATGTAACTCTGGCTAGCATGTGTGTGTGCTTGTGTGTCCTGATATTTTATTCATATGTGAGTGAAAGTGTCATAACCATATGTGAGGTCATTTAGAAAAAAAGCTTAGAAGTTTGTGTGTGTGTGTGTGTGTGTGTGTGTGTGTGTGTGAAGCACATTCAAGGGCTTTGCACTCAAGCAGTTCAGAGTGCATCCCGTCTCTTACGTTTTTTATTCCGCCAGCAGATCAGCCAATATATTTCAATTTTCATGCAACAGAATGATTGAAAATTATTTTGCGTGTGTGTGCAGACGAGCTGACCTGGCTCTTACCTTGGGTACATCTCTACAAATTAAGCCCAGCGGTGATCTGCCTCTTCTGACCAAACGTACCAGAGGCAAACTGGTGATAGTAAACCTTCAGCCAACCAAACACGTGAGTCATCATACACACACATGCAGATACACTTTATAAAGGGAACGAGTGCTCGCGCTATTTTCCACTCTCTCGAGCTATTCACCCGTTCCGCACACGTTCCTCTCTCTGTCCCTCTCATTGTAATATTATCATCTCGCTGTACTTGTTCGGTATTGCATATTTACAGGCGGCTCCATGAATCATGCAGTTGTGGTCAGAAGGTTACACAAACTCATCGTGAAAATCGGAATAGTTGCGCAACATATGTTTTTAATTAGTGTTTGGTGCACATGTTTTTCTTCCCCTTCCTCATTATAAATTATACATACAGGGTCAAAAATATACATACATACCTGATATATATTTGGTTAAATGTGCCAGGTTTCACCTTTAGCAGACGCTGTGGAGATATATATATATATATATATATATATATATATATATATATATATATATATATATAAATACACACACACACACACACACACACAAA
>JAQMYL010000018.1:15156316-15170348 GCA_030014365.1 Clarias pachynema
TATATATACATACACACACACACACACACACAACAAGCTTCAAATTCTGACTTTGAAGCACAATCCACCAATTCTCTATAGGGTCAAGGCTTTATGTGTGTTTGGGTAACTGTCCTGTTGGAGCACTGTTTTGTATAACTTTGGTTAGGTTATTCTGGAGAAGTCAAAGGCATTATAACAGCCCCAAAAGATGATGCTGCCACCACCATGCTTAAAAGCTAGTACAGTGTTTGTTAATTCCTTTGTTTGTTAAACCTTCTTCTGGTCAAAACTTTCCTCTAGTAGAAAATTACACTGGGAAAGGCATTTTAGGACTTGTAGCACCACTTACTTAATGTAAGAAGATGTGTATATTATTTAAAACTGTGTGTTGATAAAAAATATTTTAATATAATAATAATTATTTAAACCTTCTTCTAAACCTTTTTATATTATTCGTGTCCATAAAAAGACCAGTTCAAAAAACTTTCCTGTAAGCCCAGTATCTCCAGGACATTCATGATGAGTGTAAATGAGATTGAGACACTTTTTGAGCTTCAAAGACTGTGTGCAAGTTGCATTTTTATTTATTTATTTTTTCAAAAACTTCAGAAATATTGGCACCTTTGTGTTGAGAAGCAAAATAAAAATACAGGATACGGGATGAACATATAATATTCTAAATAAATACAGACCTGAAGAAGGTACATTTATTTTTGCTTGTTTCTTTGTTTGAGAAATCTTGCCAGAAATAAGGTTGCAGTAGACTTTGTAGGATGCAAATTTTTACTTTCATGCTGTTGAGTGTCGAGATATGAAGCTGGTTGCATAAGCAAGCAGTCAGATATGATAATGCGATTCACAGTGCAATACATTTACAAGGTTCTTTGATTTATCATTAGTAACTTATTCGTCAGGGTTGCAGTGGTTTTAGTTTGGATACTTGTTTGTGCACGTATTAAGAACTAGAGTGTAAACTAAAGTGAACCAGGGTTCCCAGACCAATGTGTGTATATGTATGTATGTATCTATGTACTGTATGTGTGTATGTATTATAATAATTTGGAACAAATGTTTTACTGCAACAGGCTGCAAAGTGCCCAAAGATACAATTTAAAAAAAAAATTTTTTTACGTAACAACGTCTGCAGCATCCTCATTTCCTCTCTCGTCTGTTCCAACCACTCAGCATTACCACTATACCAATCACCTGTCATCATCTGCACCTGTTTCTCACTGGGTAATGCTATAAGTTAGACGTTTTTTATGCTTGAATGATCCATATGGCACTATGTGGCTTAACAAACAAAAAGCATCTTCTGAAGCTGGTCAGGTACAGGAAATGAGAGAAAAGCTTGTCAAAAATCAAAGGCGGAATAGTCAATCATGGAGGCTGGAGAACTATTCCTCAAGAGTGTATTAAAAATACAAGAACATCCGGCTCCTTGAAAGCAAAATACAGAATACCTCGGATTGCGAGTAACTTGGTCTGCGAGCGTTTCACAAGATAAACGAGCGAGTACACAGTAGCCCCCCACCGCTCCTGCTTCTTATATCATCTAACACCAGTCATGATTCTTTTCAAAGGTACAGTGCAGGTTAATCTGTTTTATTTTTACTTAATATTTTGTATTAATTATTTTTATATGAATATTTTTGGATTATGAAATGAATCATCTGAGTTTCCATTATTTCTTATGGGGGAAATTCACTTTGATATACAAGCACGGTTCTGTAACGAATTATGCTCGCAATCCAAGGTTTAACTGTATAAAGAAACAAGGGGGAGTCAAGACTTTTGCACAGTACTGTATAATATTAGGTGAATGATTTCTTTTAGATAAAAGATGGGTAGGTTCAGCTGTTTAAGTGGGAAATGTAAATAAGTGTCTGAAATATTTGTCAGTCCCAATAATTCTGGAGTTGCCTGTTGCCTACCTCCATCCAGTCTCAGCCTGAATAGATTTAAGCAAGTCAAAAGCTGTAGTTGTGTTTAATTTTCACCACTTTTCCCCCGAGCTGCAACTTCCACACACTGCAAGTGTTCAGCCTTTGATCCTGATTGATACTTTTTTTTTTTTTTTACACCTTTAGAAGCTTTTTTCTTTTTTTAAACTTACACCATAGTTGATGCTGTTGAAGTCCAAAGTGGATTTGTTTGGTGACTAATCTCATTTAAAATGCAGAAATTTTACAGCGCCTGTGTCACGTTATGTTTTTTATGCCTGTCGATCTCAGAACTGTTACTAAGCAGTTCATTCCCACCTGAGGTGTACCGATTTCTGCTTTTCATGGAAGTAGAGAAATATATAAATATTTTAGAACCTAGTATCCGCAAGACTTAGCTTTTTCCTAGCTGTACTACAGTCCAAGTCTTAAACCACCCCTCATTTCTTCATATTCTGCTTCCAAAGACCCAGATGTTCTTGTATTTTTTTTAAGTTGTTTTGAGGAATAGTTCTTTAGGCGTCCTGATGGACTTCTCATTATTAGTCCAGTGTCTATTCCTGTCCAGCTTCTGAAGAATGTGTTTTGTTTCTTAAGCCACATATGATCCAGGTGATCAGGCAGGTGATTAGTGTACTGGTGATGCTGAATGCTGAGTGGTTGGAATGGATGAGAGGGGAAATGAGGTTGCTGCTGAGGTTGTTAAATAAAAAAACTATTTTTAAATTATACCTTTAGGCACTTTGCAGCCTGTCACAGTAAAACAGTTGTTCCAATTTCTTTAAATTAATTAATATTTCATTTAGTTTAATATGAAGAAATGAGGTGTGGCTTAAGACTTTTGTACAGTGTTGTATAACAGACAAGAAGTTAATTTACAGAAATGTAAGCTGTCTAGATACTGACACTATTACGTGATTCCAGGACAAGCACGGCCACCTGCTTATCCATGGTTACGTAGATGAAGTCATTGGTCAGCTGATGAAGCACTTGGGCCTGGAGATCCCGGAGTGGGCGGGGCCAACGCTGTGCGAGTTCTCAGGGGGCGACGCGGACATCCTGCCCTATGGCGCCTGGAAAAAGGAAGTCAAGATCGAGCTGAAGATAGAAGAAAAGAAAGAACCTGGGGTGAAGAGGAAAATGCCAAAGAAGGACAATGATGGAGTGGTCAAAAAAGAGGACGATGACGAAGGACTGAAGAAACCATGTAAACGTGAGGTGGTGGGTGACGATAAACTAGACACAGTCAGTGAGCTTAAAAGAGTCAATGACAAATCTGAGTCTGAACTCTGCTCTCCTTCTATGGGTGAAGCTAAAAAGGCACGAAATGACACGCCATTGTCGTAGAGCTCCTGTTTTATTTTTGTTTTGTTTTCCTTCAGAATCTCAGTGCAAAAACCAGCAATAAAATCTCAGGCAGTTTGTTTACTACATAATAAATCTCCTAGACAGCCAGTGTGTCTTAAACCGGCTTTTACACTGTATGTTTTTTTTAATCTGGGTTTTGTTGTTGCTCATAAAAATCGCACATACTTATAGAATCCTTTGGTCGTGAGTTGAAAGAGGTGTTGTTGTTTTTTTAATGGCATCCTCATTAGGTAGCTTGGTGCAATTACAACAAGGGCCAGCAGACAACAGTTATGGCAGTGGCAGAAGGTTTTATTTAAAAAGAAAAAGGAGGGATAATTAAAAAGCCATCAATATTAGTACACAAACGCATCAGAAAACGAAAAGTACAAGAGTAACTAAAAATATGGTAAAACATTATCGTCAGATCCGTATTACCTCAAGTTTACATTGAAGACTGTTTCTTGTTTATATGAAGTTGTTGTCTGCTCAAGTGTAGTCATTTTCTTCAGTCGCAGGTCTATCGTCCAAATATCTTGGTGTATAATCTGATGTGATCTCACAGTGTGTTACAGATTTCATTAGGATCATGTTGTAATCTTTTTCAAACTTCTGATTGAAGCTCTCGTCCTGAAGTGCATAGTGCAATAAGATGTGATTTGCTTGTACAGACTGATACGCCATTCCTGATTGCAGTGTAAAGCATCTTAAGTGCACCAGTAGCTGCTCGGTGATGTCATGTTCAAGGTGGTATAAAGTTTACTTTGATGTAGAGAGTTAGAGTCTCTGGTTAAGTGGTGTTCAAATACCCAAAGCCTGAGTAAAACCACCAAAGCTCGGAGCATTACAGCTGATTTCTACTTCTACAAAATGTGTAGTGAAGTCAGGTTTCATGACTGGTGAGCAAGCAAAAAAAAAGAAAAAAAGGAATGCATGCATGTCACAGTGTTTGGTGCTCATGCCGCATGCTTCTGCGTCTGTAATACAGGACAGACTGAGCTCAACTTTGACGGTTTGAGCAATGAGGTTAAACATCCTCATAGCGTCGATTCAAGATGCTGTTTAAACTGTTTCAGCACTGTAGACTTTGAGAACTGACTAAGGCGTGCACAGTTCAAGTCAAACAGAACTGCAGAATAACAACACCGTTATGAGAGTAAAACTAACTACCTTTATTTCACAACACAACAACTAGTTTCACAACTAGTACAATCACATGATCGGATAACGCTGCTTCATGTCTGAAACGCTGGCCTCCCAGGAATTTCGTTAATTCCCCAAACATGTACAGTAGGAATGGCTTGGAGCGAGGTCAGGACTGTTCAGTGGATGTGGCAATAACTCCCAGACGAGTTCCTTTAACGTGCAAGTGGTGTTCATGAATGATTGTGTGTACAGTTCCCACAGACAGGAGCATCACTTTCACAAGTTATTCGTCAATTGTTGAGGATCTGGCGTTCCCTTCGCTGAATTTTCACAGAAACAGCCCCAAGCCACCTCAGACAGGATGATCATTCACAGACTTACATCCTTTGCCATTAGATATTTTACTGCCACCAAGAGTCTCATCACTGTACTCTGCTTAAAATCTTCTGTAAATGTCAATCGTTTTTTTAAACAAGTGAATATGACTATATGTTGATTGATTTGATGTTCCCTTGCTGAATGTGGAGTTCCAGTGGAGGAATTCTGAGGATTTTCTTCTCTAGTCAGATGTCAGGAATCAGGAGTTACGAGCTCTAGTCCTATGCAGCACATATTGTATGTGCATCTTGTAAGAAGTAGAAATCAGAGCCTCCAAGTGGCGCAGTGGTAAAGTGCTAGCCCTATCATCCGGAGATCGCTGGTTCGAACCCCGGGTACCGGGTGATGCTGTTACCTCTCACAGCCAGAGGCCTAGAGAGAGCTGATTGGCCGAGCTCTCTCAGAGGGGCGGGATGAGAGGTACTTAGTGTTCCCACATTAATGACACAGAAATGGGCCCTCAAAAAAAAGTCTGCGGCCCTCCTGACTGAGTGGCGGAAGAAGCTTAATGTGGGAGCCCCTAGTGACTGGGAGGAATTGGACACAGCTAAATTAGGGGAGAAAATCGGGAAAAATCGGGGGGGGGATGAAGTAGAAATCAGCCTTTGGGCGTGTTTCTACCACAGGAACCAAGTAATGTTTCAGGAACTTCAGGACATTCCTACAAGAGGAACCAGAGCTAATTATATTTCCTGCTCCAGGAATAAACATTACTGATTTCTCAGAGTGACCAGCTTGCCTGACTAGCCTGGATTAATAATAATAATAATAATAATAATAATAAAAACCTGCATGTAGCTAAGAAATGTTTGCACCTGGGAAAGCAGACTGATTTAACAAAGGTTTAGCTTCTACAAAAAAAAAAACATGCTTTGCTTTGTGTTCACTCCATTAATGTTAAAATGTTCATTCCACAAAGCAACAGCAATAATAAACAGCAAAAGTTCCACAGTTTAGTTCCTGACGCACAATACACCAACTGATGATGGGAAATATTGGAGGCCAGCTCTAAGAGTGCATTCCAGAACGAAATTGTACCCATAATGCAACATGTGTGTTTTGTTGTTATATGAGCTTTGCGTGGATACCGGACAACAGCAAGACCACATCAAATGTTCCAACTAAACACATTTTGCTATTTCTTTTCAGTGACAAGTGATTGTTTTATATATTTAAAAAATATCATGTGATAAGTCAAACTTTTTACAATAAATGTCTTTAAAAATAACTAACGTCTTGGGTAGACTGAATTGAAATTTGTGTGTGTATGTTAGAACAACCAGATAGCTTAAACCAAATCAGAATCTAATTCAGCAAACAGAATTGAATCTCTCTTGAGTAAAACACACGACCTGAACAAAACCAACAAAAGCAAGTGGTTTCATTTTTTCTTTCCAAAAGAAAGAATTTCCCGTATTTTCCAATATAACACCACACACACACACACACACACACACACACACACACACACACACACACACACACACTCAGCTGGTGTGGGAACTGATGTGCAGTGCTCTCGAGGAGTGTGGAAGATGTCAGCAAGGTCAGCTGGCTCGGATTTTGCGAGATTGCTTCCCAGAGAGCACGACTGCTGGCTGCTGTGATGAACAATTTTTTTTTAGGACCTTGAGAGCTCCTTCTATAAGAAGTTTAATCACAAGGGGAAAACTTTCTGGCTTTTGAGGCTCTTGTAACTTAACAGCCATCTGAGTGAATGGAGTGTTCTTTTTCATTTCAGCAGCAATTGTACCGTCTAGGACCCAAATTCCACTTCTCGATATCTGTGTTTATGCATCGAATGCTCTGTGAGCACTTCTTACCTAAAGCTCTCTTTCTTATTTGTTCTTTTTCTTTTGCAGATAAATTACCCACTTGGACACAGTTGTACAAAATGTAAAGAATAATATAATTTCTTCTTTGTTGAAGAAACTGTTGTATGTTACTCTCAGGGTGTGAGGGGAAAGCCCACTTTCTCCATTCTCCAATCAGTCATAGTGACACAAAAAAGTTATGAACCTCTATGAACTTGTATCGGGATGAAGGCAGAAAGCTACGGTGGTAGAGAAGTGCAAAACAAATAAACAAACCCGAAAACAAAATAACTAATCCAAAATCAAAATAACTAATCCATAAACATAATAACAAATTAAAATACAAAATAACAAAACCCAAAACTAATTTGTTATTTTGTTTTTGTTATTTTGTTTTTTAATTTGTTATTTTGTCTTTTTATTTGTTATTTTGTTTTTATTTTGTTTTTGGATTTGTTATTTGGTTTCAGTTTTCTTAAACTGTTTTGCATTTCTCTGCCACTGTAGAAAGGACTTCAAAAAGCGTAACATTGTCCTGGGCATGAGCATTTGAGTAGATACAGCAGGCATCAGATGTCTTAGAGAAAGCACAGGTTATCCATAGTGCCAAAACCACATTCAAAACAAGTCGCAGAAGCACTCTAATAACGCTATGTCATCTTGAACAACACTTGATCTACTTAATAACTGCTTCTCAGACATTTCAAATTGCCTCTGAATCATCCTTGTTGTTCTGGTCACGCCTAATGCATGTTACAAAGCTAACTAGCTTCTGACAGCTTCGCTATTTGGGATTCAATCGCAGAACTCATAAGTTAACAGAGCTGAAATTCTAAAGCAGAATAAAGTAAATCTCCTCCCAGTTCTGTACACCACCTCCATGGTTTATTATCCTCATCTTTTGGCGACGTCCAGCCGTGGCCTTGTCCTCATCAATCATGTCCTCATCAACATTCTCACCTGTGTTAACGAGAGAGAACCACTTACATGATGTCAGTTGGTCCTTTTGTGGCAGGGCTGAAATGCAATTCAGATGTTTGTTTTTTTAAGTTCATTTTTATGGTAAAAGGGATTTGCAATGAATTGCAATTCATCTGATCATCTTCAGAACATTCTGGAGTATATGCAAATTGGCATCATAAAAACTGAGGCAGCAGACTTTGTAAAAATTCATATATGTGGCATTCTCAAAACTTTTGGCGACGGCAGTAGTACCAGAAAGAATTAACATTTATTTTCACTTCTGTTAAAATAGAAATAGAAATGAGTTCTTTGGTCCGAATCGGTCCTTCTTTTGTCACGTGACTCCCATAGACGCTGTGCAGTGCAGTAGATTTGAAAGAACGAACAAATTAGACTAGAAGATATGAGAGGTGAGCTGCTCATTCTGTTTATCATAATATGTCCTTAGCTGCGTTGTAATATCTTCATTGCAGGAACTACAGCCAAAATGTGTGTATGTAAACATGTTGGGGTCTGTTTATTGAAAATGTAACATTTTATTTTATTTCTGATCAAAAGAACGAAATGACTCAAAAAAAAAAAAAGATTCGTTCATTTTGATGAACGAGATTCAAAGAACCGAGTCACTAAAATGATTCAAACTTCCCATCACTATTGTCTAGTACTTTTTACTTCCTTGTCAAGTCATCAGTGTTAGCCTTGGAGAAGCATTGCTTTTTCACATGTTAAACTGAGATTGCACAAAATTTAGGTGACCTCAAAAATGAAAGGAAGAGACACAAATAAGAAAAGTAAAGGAGAGTCTCCATGCTTTGATCTTTTAGTCTCACTGATATTGTACATACACGTCAAACAGGTGTTCACAGAACCATCTCTTCCATCTGCATGTTTCCAAAATGCATAAGAAGGGTTTCTTGAAGAGCAAAGATGAAAAGCAACAACAAAGATGAGAACCAGCAAGCTAAGCAATTCTAATAAAAATTCTGCTGATCAGTCATATGAAACACACTCAGTGGAGACCGGCTCTTCTAGATGCTCATCAGCAGGCTTAAAAACTCCAAAAGCATGTGCACGGGCAGAGGCTGCACGTGCTCACTCTGACTTTGTTAAAAAAGGCGCAGGTGATGCTAAAAAAAAGGCACAGTTAGAGGCTGTAAATATCTCAATTACAGCATGAAAGTGAGGTTGAGGTTGCTGAAGCTGAAATTCAAGCATCAGCTGCTGTAAAATTAGAATGAAATTGAAATGTCATGTCCGAAATTAAATCTATTCTACATGTGTCGAAAAAAGATAAAAGAAGCACCTGTTCTGTGCATTGTCCAACCCTGGCTTAATTTTGAGGCTCATCAGCTTCTTTGGCCTAAAACACAACTCGCACAGCATCACCAAATGTCACTCACACAACACAATGGATAGCCACTGTGCATTGCACAGCTCCTCAACTCATTGTATAGTACATCTACTGTAGCAATATAGCACTTGTCAATCAGGTATGAGTGACATTGGGAGGTGCCTAGAATTTTGGTGGTAAACTGACCATTCAGAGAATTATCAATCAGTATGGAATCCCTCCATCCCTCTAGGAACCTCTGTAGTCCAACTAGTGTCCGTGTAGGCCAGTGGTGATTACCATCCTACCATTCATACCAACATTCACACGTGCATTCACACACTAAGGGCAATTTTGGAACGCTAATTAGCCTCATCTGCATGTCTTTGGACTGTTGGAGAAAATCCACTGAGCACTGGGAGAACATGTAAACTTCATGCACACGGACCCCGAGACGGGAATCTAACCCGGACCCTGAAGATGCAAGGCGATAGTGCCGCCAGTATTTATTGATGCTGCCCTCAATTTAATCAGAGAACCTGGTCACCTTTTGAGGAGGTGACCAGGGGCCACCATGAGGCATCAAAGAACCTAGTCAGCTTTTGAGGAGGTCTTTGGTTGCCCAGAAATTCTTGAGAAAGCTCTTTTTGACAAATTGGATAATTTTCCCAAAGTTATTCCCAAAAACCAGCTTAAACTTTAGAGCGGAGTGAAAAAATAAATACAGTACTTAGTACTTAGTACTTACAGTAGTTCCATTTTCTCCACTCTCGTTGTTCTTTACCTTCTTTACTGCGAAGCACAAACACATAATGAACAAACACAGTTTTATTATTAATGCCTCCACTTCACATTCATAAACTGAGTGAGCAACATAATGACCAATGCTTCTTACACTCAGTAACTCAACCTTGGTGGGGTTGTTGTTGATGATGTCTGTAAGGAGCTATAAATTCACATCAAATAAACATACACTACCAGTCAATAAGTTATTTTTTCAAAATAATTTTTAACATTAAATACTAATAATTAGGATAGCTATGAAAGAACATCAAGCATATGAAAGTTCTTTAATCCAGAGCAATGGCAATACATTTCAACATATCTTTTTTCTATGTGCCCTGAAACACATGTCTTGGCTCCCTCTGCTCTGAAATGTTCTCCTCAAGGTATTATCTCTTTAGAGCCGTAGCCTCCATTAGCCCCAATATTCTTTCTTTCAAGAAGAAGGGGAGTTGTAGTGGTTGGCATCTCTGTGGGAAATCACAAACAGCTGACCTGTTATTAAAAATGTATAAATAGGATTGCTTGACGCAGAGTTATTTTGCCTTCAGAAAGCGAAAAAACATACCAAAAGACAGGCTTGTTAGAAGGTTTAACCCTACATTCGACAAGGATGGCCTGCTGAGAACTGGCACCCGACTAACACACTCCTCGTTCAAGACAGCTGAAGATGCTCATTATTTCAGTGTGTAGCCATATAGCTTTTCTTCTTTGTTTACCACAAAAACTGCTTTATGCAATGCAGGTCTTTAGCTAGTCGGGGCCAAGAGGCATATCAATAGAATAATGCAAAGTTGTGCCACATGTAACAAGAAGCAGAAGAAGATGGGAGAGCAGATGACATATGTGTCTTCTGACATTCTCACAGATGTATTTGGCCAGATAGTTTCACTTATAATTCATTGTATCACCATTCCAGTGGGTCAAGTGTTTCCTAGGCCTTAAACAGCTTGGAAAATTCAGCAGAAAACAGCTAAGTGATGTCATTTCCGTGGATTGAAGGTGTACCAATGGATGTATTTGATGTTTTGACAAAAGGCTAAAATCTAAAGAAATCACCCCAGACCTCAGAGAAAAATTTGTGAAAGTTTGGTTCATCTTTGGGAACAATTTCCAAATGGTACCAGGTTAATCCTTAAAAAAAATACAACACAGGTATAAACACCATGGGACCATCCAACCATCATACCGCTCATGACGGAGATATACATTTGGGTACAAGAACAAAGAACAAATCAATCTCAGAACCACAGCAAAGCCCCTTTTGGATGTAACGGGGACAAAATTGTCTATATCCACAGTTCCTAAAAAGCTGCTCAGCAAGGAAGAACTGCTCCAAAACCTGTTCCTGCACCGTATTGTAGGAAGCTTGTGGAAGGCTACCCAAAAGATTTGACCTGAGTTACTCAATTTGAGGGCAATATTACTAAATGCTAACTAAGTGTAAGCTTCTGATCTACTGGGAATATGATCAAAGAAATAAAAGGTTAAATACAGGGTGTCCCAAAAAAATTGACATCATTTCATAGTCTAACAATATATCTGCGGCAATTCTTGCTCGAATGATCTAAAATTTTAACGAGATGTAAAAACTAATGAAGTTTAATATTAAAAAAATAAAATCTTTCAGTGATAATGACAATGTGCTGTTGAAATGGCCACCACGTTCACCTGACTTGACACTCTTACTGTATGTAAAAGGGCTGCTCTTTATCCCCCCTCTTCCTATAAGCCCAGAAGAACTCAACCAGAGAATAATTGAGGCGCTGAAGAATGTTATGCATTGTCACAGGTGGTGCGGATATTGAATATTTGTGAAACTTTGTGAAATCGCTTATGAAATCTATATCCATTTGAATACGTTGTTGGAATTTTGATAAATAAATCTTTCATTTTTCAGCATGAAGCCTATTTAATTTCATTAGCCTCGGACATGTACTTACTCAGATATTAATATTCAAATGATGTCAAATTTTTTGGGACACCCTGTACATCTTTCTCCCTAAAATAATCCTAACTGACCTAAGGCAAGGAATGACAATTACAGTAAATGTCAGGAATTATGGAAAACTAAATGGATTTGGCTAAGCTGTATGTGAAATTCTGACTTAAAATGGATTTTGAGGAGACTTGCTCAAATACGGTGTGGGGATTACAGTGTAAAATTACTACCTGCACAGTCATCATTATACCCACTTGTCAAAATTCAGTGACATATCAGTTAGTTTCGAGTAAATCAAGGTCAGGATTTCCCTAAGGAAACTTTAGCAGGTCTATTTCGGTAACACAGATCTACTGATACTACTGATCATCTTTGAAGAAGGGATGGGAAATTCTCTGCATATATAATGAGGAGATTGAAATTTGGGACACTTCCACTGAAACCTATTCTCATGAGGACATTAAGCTGTCTGGTAAGTATGTCAGATTCTAACGCTGATAAGCAAAACACTTTTCAGGCTTTGTTTACATTAACCCAGAATCCCCTGTACCCAGGCTGTGTGGTTTGCATTCCACATCCAGTAAGTGTCTCTACTGGCATCACATGGTCAGGACATGCTGTTTCAGTTTGTGAAACGTGCTTTGCGGCATACTGGGGTTTCTTCATTTAATGTCACCGCATGTCACAGTGTCACATGGGAAGCCACATTCAGTGTTGCACTGTAGGTTAATCTGTCTGCAATCAACCACAATTTACCTCCTTTCATACTGTGTCGCTGATATCATCACTCCAACTGTGTGGAAAATCATCCAAGGGACTTGACTTTGGTGGGTAAAATTTCTGTGGCATGATGCAGCTTCACCTCATCATTTAAATGGTGTTTCAGATGTCTCTCACTTCACACCCTATTCAATAGCTGACTGCATCTCTGAACATAATCACTTTTCAAAATCTTCTCCACTCCTCATTTCTTCAGATTAAATTTAATTAAATGATCTAAAAATATCTATCTTTAAGGAATGGGAGCAAATCTATTACTGCAACAGAATGTGTCTAAAGATAAAGTTTGCAAATTTGTTGTTTATGAAACGCACACATTTTTTTTTTTTTAAACCCACACATATGAAGTTATAGCCACCTTTATGTAAACATACAAATGTGAACAATAAAATAGTGATGGGAAGTTTGGATCATTTCAGTGACTCTGTTCTTTGAATCTCGTTCAAAATGAACAAATAATTTTTTGAGTCACTTAGTTCATTTTGTTCTTTTGATCAGAAATAAAATAAAATGTTACAGTTTCAATAAACAGACCCACAGCACCTGGACATACACAAATTCTGGCGATAGTTCCAGTAATGAAGATATTACAACGCAGCTAAGGACATATTATGATAAACAGAATGAGCAGCTCACCTCTCATATCTTCTGGTCCGAGTCGTTCATTCTTTTGTCACGTGACTCTCATAGACGCTATGCAGTGTATTCCATGGGAAACAGAATTGAGCGGTTCTTCTCCTAAGTCTTCTGGTCCGAGTCTTGCGTCCTTTTAAATATATTGCACAGTGGGAGTCATGTGACAAAAGAACGAACCATTTGGACCAAAAGACTCAAAGGTAACTACTCATTCCTGTTTCCTGTACATAACCTACGGAGGTTTTGCGATGCTTTGCGCATGTGCGCCCAGTAGAAAATGAACAAATCGCTCTCTGAGACGACTCGTTCTTCTGAGTCACGTTAAAGACTCGTTCAAAAAGAACGAATCGTTCATGAACGACCCATCACTACTACAGTATAAAACATATTTCTACAAATGTATATTTTTTCTGTGTGTGTGTGTTGAGGTACTTATACTGACACTTGTAATAAATATCACACACATATCAAAGTCCAGGTTAGTCCAATTAAAATCAGTCACTTAGGCAACCCTGAACCCAGAAACACAACAGGAATTATTTATTAACGCATAACCGACTAAACAACAGTTTTGAAACATATTTTTCATTTTGCCCAAATGTTATTCTTTGTCCCATTAAGGGTTAAATTTTAGATGCGTAAACAGAGATATGCAACTAAAGTTTATCCCTTAATGGGGCAAAGAATGACATTTGGTGCAAACTTTGGGCAAAATGAAAAATATGTTTCAAAACTGTTGTTTAGTCGGTTATTATACTTATATTACAGCGCATCCTTATTCAGCCTTATTTACAGCCTTATTCTAAAATGGATTAAATTCATTTTTTCCCTCAGAATTCTACACACAACACCTCATATTGAAAACATGAAAAAGTTTACTTGAGATTTTTGCAAATTTATAAAAAAAAAATAAAATTGAGAAAGCACATGTACATAAGTATTCACAGCCTTTGCCATGAAGCTCAAAATTGAGCTCAGGCGCATCCTG
>JAQMYL010000018.1:15213748-15225304 GCA_030014365.1 Clarias pachynema
CCCTGCTGGGTCTTAGTGCTCGTCTCTTACTGGTATAATCAACATCCGTGCACGTGTGTACTGTTTACTATAACACTCTGACCACGTGTGTGTAAAACATATTTTATTTTGTGTTTGTAAGTGCGTGTGTACTGTTTCTTATAACACACGTGTGTGCGCGCGTGTAAAGCAAAGTCTCATTAGAAGGTTAAAAATCCATTTTCTCTCTCCCTTTCTGTTTCAGCCTCTCTTATGTGTGTGCGCACGTGTAATTTGACACCGTGCCGAGTACACACTCTTTCTCTCTCTCTCGGCGCATTTTGTGTGTGTGTGTGAAGCGCCCCCTCTCTGCTTCACACACACACACACACACACAAACACTCTCTGCCCTACACAGAAACACTGCTCTGTCGTGATTCTTTTCAAAGGTAAAGTGCTGGTTCATTTGTATGTTTGTTTTACTTTACAGCGGTGATTCCGTTAGTATGCGCTCACACGAGTGTCATTAGCGATATTCCTTGCTAATTTTCCCGACAAAACAGTCTTTCCGTTAATGTTTGTTTATGTAAAATTCAAATAAGAAAGCAGAAAGGTTTACTGTGTAAGAAAAAAAACATTAAACTTAAGGCATGAACCAGTGAAAACAGGTGCAGATGATGACAGATGATCAGGCCAGTGATTAGTATACTGGTGATTCTGAATGCTGAGTGGTTGGAAAACAAGAGGGGAAAGGAGGTTGCTGCAGAATTAAATACACAACCAGTTTTTAAACTGTATCTTTGGGCACTCTTCACCCTGTCGCAGTAAAACGTTTGTTCGTATTCCTTTAATTGAATCTACATCATTTAATTGAATTTAAAATGAGGAAATAAGGTGTGGCTCAATACATTTTAGCATACTTTACTACTATATAATACTAAAATACTAATTAAATAATTTTCAGTGACCTGTTTATCATCACCTAAAGAACCTGAAGGAAGCACAACCATGAATGTAAAGGATGCATATTTACAATGCATTTGTCATATTTACAACTGAATACAGATACAGTACAGTTACGCAGATACAGAAAAGAGCATTGTGTTTTACCGCTATGAATAAAATGTATAAGGAATCAACATTTGAGGTACACAAAAAAGTCAGGTTTTTGACAGTCTTTTCACAGCACTTATCCTTATGTGCTTTTCCTTTAATGCTGTATTACTTTTTTTCCCGCTTGATTCATTCCAACATCCCAAGTGTATGCACCCTGTACATTTTTTCGCTTTTAGCTGAAAATGCAAATAAATATCATACAATGCTGTTTATACCTAACTTTTATCGTTATAGTTTCCTTAGTTTACATCATAATTTCCTTATATTTCACTTTGTAGTTTTACAGATGCCTTTCTATTTCCATTGATTTCTACAGATTTGTCATAGTTTTTTTTGCTTGTATGTTTGTTTTGTTGATTTGATTAAAAAATTTTGCATTTCTTTAATGATCATATGATTGTCATGACAGCAAAGATTTACACCTAATCCTTGCTCTTACTGCTGTCTTCAAGACTCTACTTGTACTAGCTTAAATATCTTAAATATCTTAAATGGAGTAAAATAGATTTGACATCAAACCAATATGAGCCAGAACCTCTGTTTGACAATTAGTTGTAGGAGGAAGACCAATAAAACAATATAACTTTCCTATAGTTATTATTGATCAAACCACACTGTGAGCAAAATCTTGATTCATGAAAACTACTATTGTAATTTCATTTATCTCATTTACTAATATCAATACAAGTCAGAAGTCAATGTTGTAAAGATAGCGAGACTATCAAAACAATCTTAGCTCCCTGTTAATGAGCACGATTCATCTGAACCAGTCAGGTTCTGCAAAAACAAGGGCTCAAATTTTCTCCTTTAGGAGCAACAAATAAAATTTGAAAAAAATAGATTGTCCATTCAGTTGATGGTATCTTTCCTTTCTTTCGGATGACATGGCTGTGAATTATGCCAGCCCAGTATGGCCATGTGCCCAGTGATCGGGTCACCGTGGTGATGATGTTCCTGATCTCCATAACTTTGGTTGTGGTGTAGGCGGTCCATATCGGCATATTCAGGCCTGACGTCCATCTTAGAAATGCTGTTCGAGGCTGTTTCCATTGAGGACACTGGTTGCAGACTATGGACCTCTAACACAGAGCGCAGTGAACGTGACTGAACTGGAAGGGACACACATACAAGCAGAAATCTACATTAGTGGATTAATAGTCGACTCGTAACATTTTTAAGTGCTTCTGCACCTAATCTGCTCAATATTCAGTCCAGTGAATCCAGATAATAGAACTGATACATGGCAGCCTTTTCACATATCTGTCCCAAATCACCTGCTGAGCACCTGAAAGAACTAATCAAGTACAAGTGATTAGCTGGCATGAGATGAATATTGCTGAAATACTGTAGGCAGAAGTGCTTGGGGGACCTGGAAACTGGGAAAGGAGCCACTGAGTCAGACCACACATCAAAATTCATCATTTATATACTGCACATCAACTTTCCAGCACAAATCATCAACCCAGACTTCGAGACTGAAATTAGAAATATGGTCAAATTAAATACTTTAAAATTGTTGGTTGTAAGTTCAATTACAAAGCTCAATGTTGAAGTGGAATAGCTCTTAGAAAAAATATATATACAACCATGCTTATACTTAGCAAGCATGCCCATGCATCTGATCTCACCCATTACCAAAAGATCTTGATGGGGTTATAGAATATATGTAGTTTAACACTACTTTGAGAGGAACATTGGCCCATGTTTCAAATTCCTCATTTCCCCCAATAAAATCACCTGCAACTAATTTTTCAAAATTTTCAGTATTATTTTTTTTTTTTAGAAATGCACTTTTTATACATTTTATATTTAAACATTGCTGCAATAGTGGTCCCTGCAAAAGAAATGCCTGTGGAATGAAATGGGCTTGAGATTGCAAAACATTATAGTCTAAAAAAATATAGATATTTTTCTGCACTGTGAAAAGTTCAATGGCCCATTCACCCACTTACCAAACCCTCAACTGCTCAGCATTGTGCTTGTTTTGTATTCTGTCCACAAAACTTTGTATTCTACCGTACGTAATACCAAAAAGACACGTAAACTTTTTCAGTTTATTTTTATGTTTCAAAAATAACTGTTTCACAGTGACTGTAAAAGTGGAAGATGACAATTATATGCCAGCAAGCTGGTGACAGGATCATGGGCACCCAAGGCTTATTTATGCCTCTGCAGAGCAAAGGCTAACCCATCATGTCCAATCCCACAGAAACAACAATGCAAATCTCCTAAAAAAAAAGTCAATGCTGGCTATGATAGAAAGGCACTAGGACACCCAGTGCACCACAGTATGCTGTACATAGGACCCAGCAAGCAAAGAAACCAACGTCGCAGTTTCCCAGTCTCCAAACTCCCCATATCCTAATATGATCATGCAGTCATTGAACACAGTGACTGTCACTTTCTATCCAGTCAGTGTTTTGACACATGCTCAAATCAGTTATCAGCTGCCAGAATGTCTCCATAAAGTGAAATTGCATTCAGGAACATAATGCACCACAGGTGGAATGGAATCTTTAAATGCAATTTCCCTGTTTTCACATTTATGGTGAACTAGATTTTAAAATCTAACACATCACTTCTGAAAGAAGAGAAACATATTTCAGCAATAGTATAAACGGTCCTAATTTTCACTATGTGAAGGATTTCCTCACACTACAATACTGTTTCTTTTCATACATTTAGTTTACTAAGACACTCACCTTTGACTGTGCTAAAGTCTGCTGGATCGCCAATCCTGCTGTGCGACAGTGGTTGGAACCTTGGGAACAGGATGAGAGAGAAAGACAGCAGTAGCACCTGGAAGAAAGTAGACGGTAGAAACAATTTATTTATATTTAATATCTTTTAACCCTACTGCCTTTATCACTTCCTCAAGATCTGCATCTGGCATGTGGATTATAGTATCTTTAAGCTCATCCATTTCCTCTCTCTAGTTCTAGATCTACAGTATAGTGCATATTATACTTGTCTTATGTAGAGTACATTATGATGTTTGCATTTCATGCACATTAAAATTTTATTTTTTTTTATCTGCACTGTATGCTGCAGCAGGGTTTTGTAGGGACATAATTTATCTCACTACTGCATATTTATATATCGATTGAACATCTAAATAATAATCGAGATACAGTACAGTATTATAAATGTGCATTTTTATTGCAGTTTTACAGTCGTACAAGTAATAACATGAAAATGCCTTGTGATCTCAAAATCACAAATTAAAATGCATAAACAATAATGTTTTTTTTTTTATCCATCAAGTAAGTTTGTCTAGGGAGCTAACTGAATGTAAATTCTATGCGTTGTCTATATAATGCATGTCAGTCTTGCAAAGTTCAGGCAGGCTGTTTGCATTTCAAGAGCATCTGGGTTGATTCGATTTTTGCACTGGTCTTTCAACACCAGTTATAAATTATTCATTTTATCATATCAAGCATCTTGAATACAGGGGAATAATGAGGCCTTTACTCTTGTTCTCATTAATAAACTCCACATCTAGGACATGATGCCTCTGTGGAACAGGATGAAAGCAAAACTGCATTGGAGTGTTTGGCATAAATGAGCATCCACTGCATTACATCTGTCATATTTGTTAGTAACTTAATGGCAGTAACTTAATGCATGGGATGTTTCCAAATGACCACAATCAAAACAGCTAAATAACATAAAGATTATTTTTCAATCTAACTTTTTTTTGCTGTGTTTGTAATGTATGTATACACTACAAACACAATGATAACATTGTGAAAGAATTGCGACATCTTCCCATGTACTGAGGCAAGAGCAGAAACAATGATGAAAATTGTTCAATCTGAATGAATTTTGTATGCTGGATTGTAAAAACTTTCAAAGTGCTGATGATTTTTTTTTTTATCTCTCTTGTCACATTGTCACTCACCAGGATACACGTGCCAGTCTGAGCAGGTTTATTAAAGCTGTTCATGACCAGGGCTTGCAGTCTTCGTAACTGCTCCATTAGAGATCTGAGAGGAAAAACGAATCAGCAGGAAAAAGAGAGAGAAAAAAATTGGTCTCCACTCTGGCTATCACCTTATGTGACTTACTGTTTTAAAATCATGTCTGATTTAATGGATGGGAGTTAGAGTAGCAGTAAATCCTTCAGTCAGAAGTATTTCGGGGACATGCTGATTAAAATCCAATTTTATATTTCATACTTGTAGAAATAATCAGCATATAATTTATGTTTGAAGAAAGTGCACCGAATTTTCATATATTTTTCTAATTTAAATATGGCTGATGTTCATGTGATAGGAAATTATAGAACATAACCTCACTTCAGAGGTACTCTAGTGCGGCAACAAAATGTTTTAAAGCCACATTTAAAAACTGCAACTTCATCCAAAGTTTAAATAAATGGCTAGGAAGGAAATAGAGATGTTAACTGATGGTATCCACTGCTAACCAAATAGTAGCAATAATAATAATCATCATCATCATCATGATTTATAATATACATTACATTTACAGCATTTGGCAGTAATTTATCTCATTATATATCTGACCAGATGAGGGGTAAGGGCCTTGCTCAGGGGCTCAAGAGTGGCACCCAAGAGTGGTGCTGGTATTTAAACCTGGGACCTTCAGCAGACCCGTGTCTTTCCTACTGAGCTATACTTAGCAAACTGGGCATGCATTTAAGATCCCAAAAATAAAAACTTTTTTCAATGAGTGAACCTGAAATGGTTTTCTAAGTGTATTCTCCATCAATCAGCCTTAACATTGACACGTTAACATTCATTCATCTTCCATACCACTCATTCTATGCTAGTCAACGGGGGCCTAGAGCCAATCCTGTACACCCTGGATGGGGTGCCAATACATTGCAGGGCACACACACACTATGGGCAATTTGGGAACAGCAATGAGCTTAATCTGCATGTCTTGGATTATGGGAGGAAACCCTGACCCAAGTGGTGCCAGACGACAGTGCTAACCACTAAGCTACCATGCCGACCTACATTAACACTGATTATCAATTATATACCAGTAAGCTAGTGACAGAATCATGGGCACCCAAGGCTCAGTTATACCCATGCAGAGCAAATCCCAATCCCAAATGTCCAATCCCACCAAAAAACCAATGCCATTACCATTGTGTGCTGCCCACAGAGCCCAGCAGGCAATGAGACCAAGTTCACTGATTCTGCCTCCAAGTTGGCCCCCACATCTCAATCTGACCATGCAGCTATGGAATGCAGTAGACAAACAAATCCTATCCATAGAGGCTCCACCCCACAACTCACAGCACCCAAAGTATTCGCCGCCGTACTAGTGCTAGCCACTGGTGCTTCGAACCCTCATTTCATGACTTACGTGGCTATATTTGTAGTGCTTCTTATCATAGATTGCAGTAAGATGCAACTTGATGTTTTCCTTCCGTGTTATAAACAAAATATATCAGAATTACTTGCACGTAATAATTATTGAAGGGCTAGGTGTAGCTCAGTGTTTAGGGCATTGGACTACAGTCCAGGGCCCGTATTCACAAAGCTTCTTAGAATTCTCTCAGAGAGCTCCTATCTTAGCCTAAAAAGTCCTAGCTGGGAGTCTTAGACTTAGTGATTTAGGAAACTTCTCAGAGCAACTCTGAGTAAGGAAAGTACAAAAACCTTTATCTTGGTGAGGAGGTGTGGTCGACCCCGTTACTAGGGATGACGCAGGAATTCAAGGACTGTGATTGGTTAATAAAAAAAAAGACTCTGTAAAGGTCTTAAAATGCGCTATTTGTGAAAATGAATATATGATAATATATATGGTATGTAGCCAACAATCCAAGAGAGATGGAAGGAAGTAAAAGAATAAGAAAACCAAATTGGACAGAAGAGCAGTGTTTACTTTTACGTTTAGTGTTTGGAGAATATTACTTCTTTCCGCAATTGTGTTCTCTACTATAGAAACTCTTAAGCCTCTTAAAAGTCCTCCTCTCTACTCTTTACAATTTTTACCATTTTTTTTATGGCTAAGATGTTTCATGAATCATTTTTATCTTTACCAAGATTTAGTCCTAAATTTAAGGGGAAATTCTAAGAAAATGTCATAATTCTAAGAATTTTCTTAGAATTTTGTCATTAGGAGCAACTTTTAGGCTTAAGAAGCTTTGTGAATACGGGCCCAGAAGGTCCCACGTGTCCCACTAGCCCCACCACCACCAAATTGCCACTGTTGGGCCCTTAACCCTCAACTGCTCAGATCTATAATGAGATAAAATGTAAGTTGCCCTGGTTAAGGGCATTTGCCAAATGCTGTAAATGTATTTATAACACATAAAGAGAGTTATTATGTTGTTTTGGTGAATGGAGTCATGTGTAGAGACATGGTGTATTTCGTTGATGAGTAAAAAGTCATACATGTTGGTTTTCTCCAGCTGAATCACTTTCTTCTGCAACTCCGTATTCTGGGCACTGCAAGCAGTCATTCTGAATAAGACATTAATCACCTATTAATAAATCACACATTTGTAGCTGAAACACACACGCATACAGTACACACACATGCACATCATCCATGACTCATATCCAGTTTCTATGCTAAGCCGTGTCTGCTGCCCTTATTATGCTCAATGTGAGAGCTTACGCACGTGAACACACACACTGAGGCTAAAAACAAATAATAGCACTCTGGGCAACACACTTTAGCAGACCAGCTGCATGTGATTATGTATTGTATAAAACCTAGTTTCATTATTGGCAAATATTGTTCCAACAGGTTCTAAACCATCAAATCTCTTTTCATAGCCATTGGTGTTGTGTTTTCAAGGCTTTCTTTGCATTGAGAGAAAGTGCAAGAGACCCTACCTTTCTTCTAGGCCATCAACATATTCTTTCTTCTTCTTTCTGCTCTCCTGAGCAGACTGCTTGTTTCGAATCTTTCTGCGAATCTTTTTCAGCATCTTCTCTTCATACTAATAAAAGAACAGAAACAACACATATACACACACTTGCAGCAATGCAAGAAACTTCAAAACCTGAACGATCAAATATCACCCCAATGTTGCTGGATTTTATTCCCAAGCAAGCAATAGATTTGAGGCAAATGTAGCACATAGTTTTTGTTTATATTTCAGACAGGAAAAGTCAATAGTTTGCTATTGGTTTCTACACTGATCAGCCATAACATTACAATGCAAAACATTATGCCCAATATTGTGCAGATTCTCTGACCCCTCAGTGTGTGGCTCCACAGGGTCTCTGTGGTCTCTGTGTCTGGCACCAGGACATTGGCAATGGATCCTTTGGGTGCTGTGAGTTGTGGATTGTGGCCTCTGCGGACCTGACTTGTATGTCCAGTGCATCCCATGGGGGGCTTGATCGGATTGAGATCTGAAGTGTCGGGTCGGTGGAATTTAGCTACGCACCAGGCTATGGTGCGCTGGGTGATCTGGTGCCTTTCTTTTGGAGCCAGCATTGACCTTTTTTAGGGATTTGTGCTGCATTTTGTCACCTTGGGCATGGGTGAGGCTTGGGTGACCATGATATAGCCACCAGGTATGTAACTGGTATATAATTGATAGTATATGTTAATGGGTTAATGTTATGACTGATCAGCGTACTGTATATTATTTATTTGTAACACGTTTTGTCCAAAGCTGAATTGGTTTAAATCACATCTTTTGATACACTGATATCAGTGCTGATATCCGTGTTTTTGGGTTTTGGGATGGTATGCTTGCTCTTCACAGACTTTTGCATTAAAGGCTATTATTATTATTATTATTATTATTATTGTTGTTGTTGTTGTTGTTTCCTGTTGTTGTCTTTCTGAACACTCATGGTCCAGCAATGCTATGAATGTGTATTTGGTTTAAAAGCCTTACAATTGTTTAAGTAGTGGAGTGTACAGGAACAACACACCAACATATTTAATTACATATTTTAATACACAGTGTTACCTTGTTGAGTGGAAACTGGCTGGGTAGAGAAACGCCTTCCTTAGCTAAAAGTTTCTTTTCATCTTCATTAAGAATGAGCTCCTGCAGCAAGTTCTCAGAGGCCTGCTTGGGCTACACACACACACATGGCAAAGCATTAGCATTAGCTATATCCTGCACATGCTGAGTTTTAAAGCTTGGTCTTTTCATTGCATGTGTGCAATATGACTAAGCAATTAATATATCACTTTCAGTATTTCACTGTTCTAAGACTAAATGTCAAATTCCTCCCAAACCCTAACGTTTTTTTTTTTAACTGTGAAAAACGTCTCCAGGAATACGGATTTTGAACTTGAACTAGAAGAGAGAAATAAATAAGAGGCTGTTCAAGAAAACTACTGTTTAGAACTTGTCCCATGGACATTTCATGAAAAGTATGCAGTGTTATTCATAAATCAATCGAACATCATTAAGTAATCATTGGCAAAATGCTGTGGTATAACGACAATGAAACACTTACAGTAGGTGGGGTAACATTAACTTAGCTTTATATCATTTCAGTTATCACAGTAGATTTTTTTCCTATAATGTCAAGCTTTATTGCTTACATGTTAGCTGTGTGTTTTTTTTTCAATTATAATAAATTACAATGCATTCAGCCAGCTTGGTCTTGCTATCGTACCTGTTGCACGCACACTCACACACCTACTGTACGATCCTTTTCTCTGCAAACTATTCTTCACTGTAAAAACTCATTCGTTTCATTTTTTCATCAAGTGTGCATTACTGTCTCTAGGGAAAAGGTGTGATTTGCTGATTCAGATGAGAAGAGACAATTTGCTCCTATCCTGTTAAAACAGTTCTGTCAAATGTAAAACCTGATTCATCTTCAATGAGGAAAACTTTTACAAGGGCATTCAATTAAATGTACAAAGAACTTGAACCCCCGCCATTCCCCCTTGAACACCCTCGAACATTCACCATCCTTTTGAACATCTGCTCTCCTTAGTTTAATTCTGTTTCATTTTCGGTCACTTTGGTTAAAGGGCTCATGCTGCTCATTAAGAAATAAATGGGAGTGTGAATTAAACTCTATTTGTGCACAGCCATGGCTAAATGTTTTGAGAAGGACACAAATATGTTTTTGTAAAGAATCCTGAGACCATTCATGTGTGGGGTAAGTTCTCAGCCAATGGAGTGGGCTCATTTACAATTTTGTCTAAGAACACAGCCTTGAATAAAGAATGGGACAAAATCATCCTCCGAGTCAACTATCTAAGAACAGTTTGGTGACGAAAAATGCCTTTTCCAGCATGGTGGATAGCCTTGCCATAAGGCAAAATTGATAACTAAGTTTTTCAGAAATTTTGGGTCCAGGGTGGCGGGTGGACAAACAAAACCCCACAAATTCTGACAAACTCTAAGCATTAATTATACAAGAATGGGCTGCGCCATCAGTCAGGATGTGGCCCAGAAATTGACTGATAGCATGCCAGGGCGAATTGCAGAGGTCTTGAAAAAGAATGGTCAACACTGCCAAATATTGACTCTTTGCATAAACTTAATCTATCATCCGGAGATCGCTGGTTCGATCCCCGGGTGATGCTGTAACCTCTCGCAGCCGGAGGTCTAGAGAAAGCTGATTGGCCGAGCTCTCTCAGAGGGGAGGGATGAGAGGTACTTAGTGCTCCCACAATAATCACGGCTCTACAGCCAATCAGGGGCGTCTGTGAGCTCATGCAAGCGGAAGGAGTGGATAGCGCTGTCCTCCGAGTGTGGTACGCCGCTCCCAACGGCGCACGAGCGTGCAGTTCAAAAAGATGCGGTCGGCTGGTGTCACGTGGTTCGGAGAAAACAGGTTATAGTCTTCGAGTCTCCTGAACGAGTGGTAGTAGTAGCATAATGTGGGAGCCCCCTAGTGACAGGGAGGAATTGGACACAACTAAATTAGAGAGAAAATCAGGGAAAAATCCAAAAAAAAATTTGCTTTGACACTTATGAAATGCTTGTAATTATATTTTAGTATTAAACTTTATTATTTGTGTCTGACTCTTTCTATACCTCTGTAAATTATAGCTAGATATTTAAATTGTCAGTGGTATACACTTTAATTATTCTCTTTTTGCTGAAGGTGTTTAGGTCAAATGTGGCAGCATTCAAGTGCTGTGACAAGATCAGGTCAAATACTGACAGAGCACAGAGCAGGCAAGAATCTGAAACAGCATCATATGCATAATAATAATGAATCAAGGTGACAGTAAGGTTGATAGAATGTGAGTCACAGGTGTAGGCATGACTGAGCCAAAAAGTTAAAATTATTATTATTTTTTTCAAATTATAGAATAGAAAGAAAGTAATTGCAGGCTGTCATCACACATTTACACAGTGTCCTTGCAAAATGCCATATGGTTTTATACATAGAATTAACAGATTATGTGAAACAAGCCAATATTTGTAAGTCCACCACCATGCACATATTTTTGTTTCTCCTACACTGTAAAAAAAAGTCCTAAATTTACGGAAAATAACTTTCAAATTTTATAGTAGTTTTCCTTTTTTTAAAAACTACATACAAATCTCTGTAAAATTAC
>JAQMYL010000018.1:15258355-15277599 GCA_030014365.1 Clarias pachynema
AGTTATTTTCTTTCTCACACACACACACACACACACACACACACACACACACACACACACACACACACACACACACACAAACATGCGCACTCAACCTATCACTCTAAACTAATTACCAGTGTTAAAAGGTTAATTGGCATCCAAAACAGCATGATTTAAAACAATTTATAAATTAAAGACACTGCAGCCAGGGGTTTATCTTGTTCTTAGGTTGTGCAAGTCGGTCACAATGCTAAAACCTATTAAAAAAAAAACATAAGCTTATAATTATCATTAAAAAATCTAAAATATTATTCAGTATTAAACTATGATGGAAAAAATAAGCTCTTGTCTGAATTGCTTCCATTTTCAAATTCTAAGAAAATGGTTACACACTGACAGATTTAGACAAACAAATGACATTGGCGTTTTGTTTTATATATCTTTAAATAAGGATATCTTTTTTTTTTGTTTTCGTACATGCACAGGAATGTGAGAGTAAGATAGCACAAGAGATCGCTAGCCTGTCTAAAGAAGACGTGTCCAAAGAGGAGATGTCTGAGAATGAAGAAGAGGTCCTAAACATTCTCCTGGCTCAGGTGAGATCAAAGCTTTCTGACTAATGAATGTAAGATATAGATGCTCCATTTGTTTGTTCAAAATCATCTCATTTGCTTATTATACTATTGCATCTACTTACAAAAACGTACAAAAAAAAATGAGTGCGAGGTATAAACTGTTTGCTTCTTCTGTAGGAGAACGAGATCCTCACCGAGCAGGAGGAGCTGATCGCTTTAGAGCAGGTCCTGCGCAGACAGATCGCCACAGAGAAGGAAGAGATCGAACGACTGCGGGCTGAGATTGCTGACATCCAGAGGTCAGAGTTCTTTTTTTTATATTATGAGTCTTTAACACCCCCAGTTTTCTTCATCATATAATATAAAATTTGCAGGCACCGTTTTTAGAGTTACATAAGCAGCAGAAATACAACGATCAGCCATAACTTTAATACCACCACCAGTTGAACTGAGCAACATTTGATCACCAACTATATGCCAATACTGATAAACTGGTGACAGGATCATGGGCACCCTCTCAGGATCTACAGTGGCAGAGTTGATCCGCTTTAGTTTGGCAGCTAGCTTGGGAAGTATCCATCATTTTATACTATCAATTCAGTTATGACAACATAAACATACAATGTTTCCACACCAAATATCTTTATTTATTGCTGCCGTGCTCCTGCGTATTCGAATGATTGACTTGGCTAGCCAGGGGAAATGTTGATAATTCTCTGCCCAGCTTCATGAGCAGCAGGTTTTTCCATTTGTTCATTAACTTTTTTTTTTTTCTTTCTTTCTTTTTTTTTGGCACATCAGCAGGCGATCATGATTTTTGCCACACATCAGTATTACCTAGCTACCTTGAGTTTTTGGCACTGGATTTCTTAAGCAGTAATATGAGAATAATATGAGCACTCTAGTTGGGGCACTAACATGACTGAGTCCAGAACTAACTATCATTTTTCCCAATTGTTTTCCAATACTTCGATCACATTTATTCAACAAATAAGTTTTGTCCTGTGCCCCAGATTTTTCCTACCGGCAAGATTTTGTATTGTTAAGAAAAGGGATCCGTCAACCGTTGCATTTTTAGTGCATGTAATTTAGATTCAGTTGGAATTGAAGTGTGGTGTCACGGTGGCATAGTGGTTAGCGCCGTGGCCTCGCACCTCCAGGGTCGAGGATTCGATTACCTTCTCTTGTCTGTATGTGTAGATTTTGCATGTTCTCTCCGTGCTGAGTGGATTTTCCTCCAGGTACTCCGATTTCCTTCCACAGTCAAACGACATGCAGATTAGGATGATTGGCGTTCCCAAATTGCACGTAGTGTGTGAATGAGTTTACAGTATGGTGTGTGCATGTGTGCCCTGCAATGGATTGACCCAATATTTCCTGGGATAGTCTCCAGGCTTCCTGTGACCCTGTATAGGATAAGCACCGTAGAAGATGAATGAATAAATGAATCAATGGAATATAAATGTTAGGAAAATGCTGGTATCTAACCTCTACACCTTTCTTATGCACACACACACATTTACTCTCACATACAGCCGGCAGCAGGGGCGAAGTGAGACAGAGGAGTACTCATCAGACAGTGAGAGTGAGAGCGAGGACGAGGAGGAGCTGCAGATTATTCTCGAAGACCTACAGAAGCAGAATGAAGAGCTAGAGGTGATAAAAAGAGTTGATAAAAAGGGGAGGAAGCAAAATGGCTTTTTGTTTGTTTTGGAAGTTTTGATTTGATGCTGAGCCCCAAAACTATTTTTTTAAATAATAATTTGTTTAAAACATTATATTAGATATGTACTCGATGATAATAATAATAATAATAATAATAATATGCTATCATAATGTTTTTATTTAATTAATGCTCAGTACTGTGTGCTTTCTCTTCACAGAACAAGAACACTCATCTGAACCAGGCCATCCATGAGGAACAAGAGGCTATTTTGGAGCTCCGTGTTCAGCTCCGCCTCCTTCAGAGCCAAAAGCTGCAGCAAGATCACACAGCTCCTCCCACAGCAGAGCAGGCCCCGCCCACACAGCCCAGCCCAGAGGAGCGAGCCAAAGCCGACGAGCCGATCAAACGCACCGCACCGGTATCCATGGCAGCCCCCGGCGATACTAATGCTGCTGCTTCTACAGCTCCAGCCAATGGCAAGCCGGGAAAAGACACTTTAAAAGCTTCGCCTAGTAAAACATACGCAGTGAATCAAAATCCACAAATATAGATCGAACACATGATCGGCATCTGTTGTGTTGTGGCCAGTGAGGTGATGTTTTAAAGCTCAGCCTGTGCACTCACTCACAGTATATTTATTTCAACAGTTGTTCAAACTGTTCCCCGGGAAAACACAGATTCCTATTATTTTTCAAATCATTCTGGGAAAGTATTTATATTAATGAGCTACTTGCTAGGAAATGGTTTAAATTGATTTCTTAAAGGGAATGAAAAAATATTGGTCTCTTCATTTCTCTTCATGTTTATATTTTTGAGGGGTCCACGCCCAGGATTAAGATATATTATTTCCAAAAAAGTGTTTGCACGTGTGTGTGTGTGCATGTATTTGTATGTGAGCGAGAGAGAGAGAGAGAGAGAGAAAAACCACTGTGCCATAGGTGAATAACTGTAACAAAGCCGAACTTTTACACTAAAGAAATAAAACAGATCAGACAAAGAAGTTCAGATCAGATGCTCTTATTTTATGTATTTTCGTTATTTAAATATCTGTTCGTTTGATTATATATATAGTGTTCTTTCTAAACTGAAATAAAGCACGAATGTACAATGCATAAACATCTGGTTATAATTAGCTGATGGTCACATTTTCAACATGTTTAGGTTTAAAAAGTTTTTATATTGTGTTTGCAAAGTCTTTTTACACTTTTACCTAATCATTTATCATGCAATTATCTGATAGCTCTTTAAGGGTGTGTTTTTTTTTATTTTTTATTAATTATTGTTACGAATAAGTTGTCTTTCTAATTAATTATTTGTGATTGCTTTGGGGAAGTAAATATTTAATGTGTTCCACCGGAACGTACAGAATGTTGTCCAAATGACACTTAACTATATATAACCAGTTTCCTCTTTTTATTTCTTCATATTTTTTTTTATGCTTGTGTTATCAAAACTGGGAGATTATTCTGTTATATCTTCTCACCACTGAAACTGTTTGTCATGCTTTGAATATGGCTTTGAGTAGCGCCTTGTCCTTGTTAGCAGACTGATGCTGAAAAATAAAATAAAAATATCATGTCTGGAAAAAAAAAGCATTCCAGTTAGTCCAATGTATTTGGTGGATGGTTACTATGGTAACCAAACAAGAAGACAAGTAAGAATGGAGAACATGTCAGTTTCTAACTCTGGACCTAGATTGACCTAATACTTAAAAGGAATGGCATAAGGCTGCATTAACTCTTTACAAACGTGGTATAATGTTATAGCAGCAGAACACATCATGCTCCACTCATGCCAGCCAAGAAGAGGAATTTAAAGCTACAGCTTGCATTGGCTCAATTAGAACGGAGTGGAGATTGGAAAAAGACCAAGCAATGTTTTTCTAATAGTCAGCTCTATAGATTGCATGAATTTGCTAGCATTTAATTGTTTTACAGTGGATAATATTTATTGTGCAGTAATTGTCTAATTAGAGATATTCAGATTCAGATTTATCTCCAAAGTAAAAAAAAATGTTTCTCAGTTCATTTTTTTCTACAAAGGCTACAGCATGTAACCCATCACTATATTTTAATTTTAAATGTGGACAAAAAAAATCATTGAGTCAATACAGGGGTAAAACTTTTGGACTGGCAGGACACATACAATCATTACACTGCATTTTTTATTTAATAAAGTCCCTCCATTTTTACTGGCTCAAAAGTAATCGGACAAATTAGCTTATTTATAAATGTCTAATAATTTTTTGGATGCTTGGTTATGATTTCTTTGCAATCAGTGTCTGCCTCCATGTCTTTGCTTTTAGTGTTTACTTCAGTAAGTGAAAAAACGAAAGATAAAGATTGAATAATTTGTCACATGTACCTTACAGGACAAGGATTTTTATTATTTTTTTTGCAAATCCCATTAAGAAATCTTGGGTCAGAGCACAGGTTCAGCCAGTATACAGCGCCCCTGAAGCAGACAGGGTTAAGGGCTTAATTCAAGGGTTCAATAGTGGCAAGTTGGCAGTGGTGAGACTTGAAAACTGACTCTCAGCAGAAAGTAGAATGCTTTACACTTCAGAATTCATCCTGCTACTTTAGTTCAGCAGTCACATCATTAATAAACATGTGACCCAGTTCAACTGCAAGTTATGCATGTCTCTGCCATAAAACTGCATCCACCATGTTTGACAGACGATATGGTGGGCTTTAGATCTTGAGTGTTCCTACTGGTTTACATCTTAAGATAAGCCATTTCTATTTACATTCACGGAGGTGTCTCTTGAGTGTAGACATTGATACCTCTTTGGACCGCATTTCGAGAGGTCCTATTAAAATATACCAAATGCAAATTCAACAAATGAAATAAACTCAAGTTGGGAAATTAATTAATTAATTTTTAAAAGCACATCTGGCAATCAGTCTGTTGCCCAAATACTTTTGAACCTGTGAAAATGAATGGACTTCTGCAATTACTAAAAGGTTAATGCAATACTATTGTTATACCCAAGCCTAAAATTTACTCTCAAATAACATTATTGAATTAATAAAATAAATAATAAATAATAAAAAAATAAAATTATGAATGGAGATCACTTAAACACTTGTAGTTGAAGATGCATAATAAAAAATTCTACAGTAAAAACGATGGCTGTGTTTAATAGTGAATGTAAAACATTTCCATACACACAATGTGATGATAGGATTTGGACTAAACAGCTGTGTGTCCATAAGAAAACTATGTGTTAGTGAGATTAATAAGGAAATAAATACTTAAATTTGCTAGGGAGCATAAAGATTGAACTTTGGAGCAAAGGAAAAGGGTCATGTGGTCTCAAATTTCAGATTTACCCTATTACAGAGCAATGGGCGTGTTAGGATAGGAAGGGACACACATGAAGCGATGCACCCATCATGCTTAGTGTCCACTGTACAAGCCTCTGGAGGCAGTGTTATGATCTGGAGTTGCTTCAATTGGGCAAGTCTAGACACAGCAAAGTTATATGGCAATAAAATGAAGTCAGCTGATGACGTAAAAGTACTGAAGACCGGGTTATCACATCTATGGAGTTTTTCATGATGGCACAGTCATATTGTGAAATTGTGGTTTTGGTTTGTGAAATTGTGCAATTTTTATTTTTTTTGGGTGGCGGCACAGCAGTGTAGTGGGTAGCACTGTGGTCTTACACAAAGGTTCAATTCCTGCCTTGGGTGTGCGTGTGGAGTTTGTGTTCTTCCTGTGCTTCGTCCGGGTGCTCCAGTTTCCTCCCACAGTCCAATGACATGATAAGGTTAATTGTTGGTCTTTCTGGTGATCCTGTTGACCAGTTGCCAGAGCAGACCACAACAATTTGGAACAGGTTTTATGCCGTATACCCTTCCTGACGCAACCCTCTCATTTTATTCGGACTTGGCACCAGCACTGCTTTTGGACATTGGTGGGAATTGAACCTGGGCCTTCTGCATGACAGGCGAGAAACCTATCACTGAGCAGATAAGGCAAACTGGTTTTCCTAAATGTCCTGCAGTGTGAGTGTGAGATGGATTGGCCCCCCATCCAGGGTGTATCTCGTCTTGTGTCCGAAGTTTCCAGGGATAGGCTGCTTATCCCTGTATAGAATAAGCAGTATATACAGTAAGATGAATGCTCTTTTGGGTAATTACTTTACTACTACAACAACAACAACAACAACAATAATAATAATAATAATAACAATAATAACATGATTTAAAATTGTTATATATAGAGTTTATATAATATTTTTTTATTGTCTTTTTTTATATTTAGTTTGACAAATTTACATGAATTTAGAAGACAATCAGAACAACGTAAAGACACGACCGTTGCATCTCGTGTGTTTTAGGGTTACGTAATGCGCATCCAGGAGGTCACGTGACTCGACTGACGGCGCTTCGCCGAGTTTCCGTTAGCTGCGGGCTGGAGAGACGGTCAGCGCGCGGAGGCCCTGCACTCGGAGCGGGTGTGTTACAGAGGGAGAAAGAGTGTGATTTAAAAAAAAAGAGAGAGAGAAGCAGAAAAAAGGAGAAAAGGGGAGAGAGAGACGGAAAATAATGCCTCGGATGTTATAGGGGGTTTCTGAAATGGCCATTAGGGAGCTGAAAGTGTGTCTTCTAGGGGTAAGTGGAGAAAAAAACAAACTAAACTTCCTCAACATTCTTCAGCCAGGAGACTTTAAACCCTCCCGCGCTGTTCCTGTCTTATAACTCATAAGTAGTGTTAAAGTGTCTCAAACACACAGTAAAACTCAAAAAGCTGCCGTCGTTTCATTATTTAATGCTATTTTTTTGTATTTTTATTTTTTTGCTTTAATTTTGCTCCTTAGTTTAATACTTGTTCTTGAGATGCTAACATGCTAGCTAACACCAGTTTAGTAATGCCAGCTGTTTTCAGGGGAAACTTAGCCGTTAAGAAAGTCGTTAAGCCGTTAAGAAGGTGTTGGATGATGTCAGGGCTTCTTATGCATATTCATAGAATCGTCAGGGTCATCTGCATATCAAGGCATAACAAGTGGTGATGAGCAAACAGAACTGATACTAATATAATAGATTAACAGTTTATTTTTAAGGGATGTATTACTCACACTCATCGTCTATACCGCTTTATCCTGCGTACAGCGTTGCAGGGGGCCTGGAGCATATTACAGGAGACTTAGGGCACGAGACAGGGTGTCAATCCATCACAGGGCGCACACACACACAATCACACACACATACCCACACTCATACGCTCATTCACACAATATGCGAACGCCAATTAGTCTAATCTGCATGTTTTTGGACCACATGCGAACGGGGCGCACACAGACCCTGAGATTCCAACCGGGAATCCAACCCGGAACCTGGAGGTGCGAGGCGATAGTGCTTACCACTAACCCACAACAAATACATTATTTGGAATCAAGATGTGCTTTATGACTTGGATTTCTCAAAACTCTGAGAGCTATAGTTCACACACCAGAAATAATCCTTTTGTTTATGTTAGTTAGACTTTCAAACGTGTCCTTTGTTTGCACCGGTTCTGAATCAGAAGATCAGTTTATACCCTTGGTTTGGTTTAGTTACACATAAGGAGATATCCAGTTGGGATGTTTCCCACAGTTGTAAAATATACCTGTGGTGGTAACCAGTAGAATGAGTCAGCGTTACCTGCCAGCGCAAAAGTGGCCTACTGTATACAACAAACAATAAATACATATGACCGTTAACACAATATTTTTGATTTATTTGATATTTCTATTGATTTCACATTTCAGTGGTCCAACCTACTAATCCTTCCTCCATCTACTAATTTTTGAAGAGTAAGACAAAGTAAAAATATTAAGACCTAAACAGTCATGGTGTACAAAGATGTCAGAGCACATAGCCCTTCAATAATTTGTAGCTTTTTTTTGCATTACTATATTTTAATAAATATATATGAGGTCAGGATTGTGTAATATAGAGTGACATTTTTTTTTCAGCACAACCTAGACAATATAATGAACAGAATTTTATTTCATTTTAACCATACTAACATGAGGTAAAAAAGGGGGTCACATAGGCAAAGAAACATCACAGATATGTTTTTATGTTTGTTTCTGGTTGTTTCTGTGACCAAATAAATAAAATAATGTGCATATTTTGAGTTCTACATTTTTGACTTGATTCTCATATAGTATACCGTAGCAGTCACATTTACGTCAGCGTTACCTGACGTAAATGATTTACGTTTTAAAAGTTTTAAAAGTAATGATAAATTTAGTTCTCCATGAGAAACTGTATTTCTCTGCAGAGCATGTGCGACCATCACTGCACTCTTCTTATTCGATTTACTGCAGCTGGCATCCGCTGCATTTACTGCTTCTCCGTGCACAGCTCTTGTACCTTTTTATTCTGCTACTAGATCGCGGATGGTGTCGTTCTCTCGGACAGGTTTTTAAAAAGGGTGGGCAAATATACTTGGCCGGTTGTCAATGTACTTGTATTTTGAATTTTAAACACCTCACAGTCATCTTTTTAAAATGTGTTCTTTCACATTTCAGAAATGAAATCATTTTAGCCAGCAGTAGTTTTCCATATATACGTTCACATTTCTTTACTGCTCAAGCTGTCGCCTGACTCACATCTATAGATAAAGCCAACCCAAGGCAGACTGTGTGTTTGGTTCTCTTCATGTATTTGGGTCAATTCAGGATCGAATCACTTTCTCACTGTTATATTTTGCCAAATAATATCAAAGTCTAAGAACTTATTCGAAGATGCGGCCTATTTTAGCACAAATCACATTTCAATAATGTTCACAGTAAAATCATATAACAGCCATTACATCATCATTTTCATCATCTCGCCAGCTTGAGCCAGAGAGCATAGAGACTACATTACAAACTGATTACCAAAGTCCCAAGTAGCACACTACCTACATTTGGAGTCCTCTCTCCAAAATAATGTGCTATTTTTGCATGCCACTCAGTACGTCAGTATGCTTTTTAGGACGTGGTCACATATTTGTGGTGTGGCTACTCTTCGAAGAAAAATATGAGCCTGTCAAATGAATGGACCTGGACGAAAAATCTAAGCAACAAAAAACAATCCTGTTTTCCATTTCCTCTTTTGCAAGCGCAGGATACAGGAGTTGGGAAATCAAGTATTGTTTGCAGATTCGTCCAGGATCACTTTGATCATAACATAAGCCCGACTATTGGGTAAGTACATGCTTTGGGAAATATAAATTCCTATATTATAATTCTTTGTTAAGCAGTCAAATGTGCTCAGAAGCTTGATTTATGAGTGGGAAAACCAGCCTTGGTTTGTCTCCTTTGGTGCTGGAATGCATGCAGTCTGGGATGTTTTCATGACTCAGCCTAGTGAAGCTGAGTAAGGAACTTTTTATGTCTGAAAGTTGTTTAGATAAGCATTTTAAAATGTACTGCTCCTAAACACACCATGAAAACAAATAAATGGGGGTATTGCATGTAAATGTAACACATCAGCTTATGTCTGTAGTACACTCCAACATCTCATGATTATCGTTTCTTAATGTGGTACTGTGTCATGCAATTAAATCATTATCATCAGTAGCAGGTCTCCATATGCACGGTACTCTCTGGTTTTCAAAATAATAACCAACAATGCTGGATAAATGGCTATCCCTGTCCATGCTTTGACTTTGGTCATTCAGCAGTTTCAGTAGTCTGTTAGAAAGCTTCTGGATTGGTTTGTATGTCTCTCAGTGGTGTGCAGCGCTCTTCCAAATCCTGACACCTGCTGCCCTCCACATGTGCACCAAACATTCTGTTAGTGGGAGAAATTTTATTGCGCATGTTAATCGGCTTGAACAGATGCTAGAAACAGTGACAAGACCAAGCAACATACTGCATGAAAAACTCTAGCCAACTTCAAATCATGTCTTAAGGTACAAACAAAGATGAGGCAAAAACTTGAAGCTGTATCAGGAGCCTTGGGCTACATGAAGCATGCATTAATGTGTATGCCCTATATGACTAAAACCCTAACCATCACACCCACTTGTGTCTATGCCTGATGATAAACTGTGGTCTTAAAAAATGGAGTGCATAGGAGTATATGTAATTCCCTCTCATCTCAGAATAATATCAGTCACAACAAGCTTCTTCTTATTCTCATTCCCGCTGTATTATTTGTGTCACATTGTTCCATAACTGCTCGTTAATTTTGTTTAATGTGTCAGCGCGTCATTTTTAACCAAGACGGTCCCCTGCGGCAATGAGCTTCACAAGTTCCTGATCTGGGACACGGCGGGGCAGGAGAGGGTAAGCTTCTCGACTTTATACTCTCCGTACACCTAGCAGTTAACATTGTGTTACAAACAGGTATGTAAATTATTATATGTTATGTGTGTTAAGGCTGGTGCTGTTTAAAACATTCTGCTGTTTAAAAAAAAAAGGAGAAGAGGTTGTGTTGGAAAGAGACTTTTATATATGCACCACACACAAGCTAGTACATGATGCAGCCTTTTTTAGTGTTTGTAAAAAATTTGTCTAATTGGACATTCAGATATAAAGGAGGTTGTGGAGGAATCTGGAAGATATCATCATAATCAGATATTCTTAATGTTTATGCTCACTTAAATGAGAACACGTTGGGGTTAGAAATCTCTCTGTGTAGGAAGATTTTGTCTACTTAGTAAAAAAAGAAAGAAAAAGAAAAACATTTTTCTTCTTTTTGTGTCCAGCCGTGAATCTCAGGAACGTAGACCTCGCACATGACTAATAGAATTCCAAGGAGTATTATGTAACGGTCCAAAGATGATTTGTAATATAAACTGGTGTTTTGTTATTGCCTGTCCTAACCATACAGCTAGGCAACAAACTGATGTTTACCCACACTTTCTCTCATAATATACTACATTTTATATTCACTCCTTTTACTGTGACATGTTGTAGCTGTTAGCTTACATTCAATCGTAACCCTTTATGCAAAGTAATCATTGATGGACCGTTCAATATTGAAGCTTCGTGCGAGGGAGAAGACCCCAAACTCCTACAGTACATGTCCTAGTTATGTTTTTGTCCTACCTACTTTTGGAAGAATGTGCAGCTGTGCTCTTTGGTTTTAATTTGTTTCTAGGAAACACACTATTCAGTTATCAGATTTGAGCATTTTATAATCATGTTCACAAAATTATTACATCATTACCGAAAATGCAATTGCCGTGAGTCGTAATTATAAAACCGTCCAGCTGAAGACTGAACAAACGGCTTTCATAGTATACAAACATTTTGCTATACAACTTGCAGATTACTAGTGGTAGACTTTGCAGATTAAATGCACATATGAAATGAAATGCACAAATAATAGCAAGAGTGGAGTTGTGCTTGAAATACATTTCTGTGGAGTTTATGCATGCACAAGTTAGAAAATAATAGCCTGATTGATTGGCCTCTACTGTAACTTATTTCTGACACATCTATTTTAAACGCATCCTATATAGACTTAAATGAGACCTTTATAAATGCACCACACACAAGCTAGTACATAATGCAGCCTTTCTTAGTGTTTATAGAATAATCAGTATAGTAATAGTAGTAGTATTAATAAGTAAAGCACCCAAGATTTGCAATAAATCTGTGAAGTGGATCACACTGATTTCTTTGTGTCAGGATTCTCTTCCATCCCTGAATGGGTATGTCGGATCACATCATGATTGAGGGTGGAAAAACTGAGCTAATACTTTAATAGGATTGATGTCACCTACTAAACTCGAATCAGCCAGAAGTGAAGGTCTTAACTGAAAAAAGCAACATCTGTTATAGTCAGTGATAAATTATAGACATACAGTTAATTGTAAGTAAAACATGATAAATATATGCTTCCAATGCTTGCATGAATGTAGATGCTAGCAGGATGCTCTCTGTCTGGATGAACAGGGCGTAAAGGCTGTGCTTGTTTTTTTTTCCAAATGGAATTTTCCCCCCCCATTATTGCATCACTTCCTGTTTATACATGAGCAGACATCAGCAGTATCTTTCCAGAAATGGTATAGTGATTTATACACCTACACAAAGTGACCTCATGCTCTTAGTTCTGCATGCTAGTGACACATGGTCACTATTTGTCTGACTGATTTGAATAGAAGTCAAGTCAAGTAGGTTTCAACCATATACAGTTCAGTACACAGTGAAACAAAACGGCATTCCTCCACATTTACACCATACATTATCAAAAACTTGATGTGCATAATGTGAAGTGGCGTGTTGGAGCAGCAACACGACATGACACAAGGCAATATACGGTGAAATACTGTGATAGTGGGTTGAGGTAGTGCAAGTCTATCTCATGCTAGATAAAAAAAAACTGAGCTGTGTGTACAAGAAGAAGCTGAGCAGGTATGTTGTCTGATTTCCAAGAGCATGACTTCATTATAAACCAGGTGTGGCCTTTTTTAATGGAATATGCACTTCCTTTGGTGACTTGTTTCCTGTTTTGTCACAGACACAGACTGGATAACTGTCAGATGGCCGAACTGAATTGAATAAAGAGCAGTGAAAATATCCATGTTTTCAGTCAAATAAAATATCAAAACTGGGCTTTATTTTTATTATTTCAACTAAGAACTCACTAAAAGATGAACTCACTAAAAGCTTTACTTTCTTATAGTTTCACTCTCTGGCCCCGATGTACTACAGAGGGTCTGCTGCTGCTGTCATTGTGTATGACATCACCAAACTGGTAAATTCCTCTGCACCTTTTTTTCTTTAAACATTTGTACAGATGGGTACCTCAAAGTTTGTTTAGTCTTACAGTGAGGAAAAAAATAAGTGATGGACAACAACCTGAATTCTGGAAAAGTTCAGACGTTTTTAAATTTGAGAAAAATTAAAAAACTAAAAGACTTTCAAATCACATGAGCCAATCTTTTATTCAGAAAGAACACAGAGAACATAAATGTTTAAACTAAGGCATTTAAAAATTTTGTGCACAAAATGAGCTCATTACAAATTAAATTTGATGCCTGCTGCAGGTCACAAAAAAAGTTGGGGCATGGTCCTGCTGAAATACACAATGCCTTCCCTGAAATAGACGTCATCTAAAACCATTATATATCTTTCAGCATTCATAGAGCCTTTCAAAACATGCAAGCTGCTCTTACCGTATGGATCCTATGCATGCCGATGTCAAATTTGGACTTGTCTGACCATAGAACACTTTTCCACTTTGAGACAGTCCATTTGGCCCACAGGACACGACAGCGTTTCTGGACCATATTCACATACAGTGTGGCTTCCTTTTTGCATGATAGAGCTTTAGTTGACATGGTGGATTGTGTTTAATGACAGTGGTTTCTCAAAGTATTCCTGGGCCTATTTAGTAATGTCAATGACACAATCATGCCGATGAGTGATGCAGTGACATCTGAGGGCCCGAAGACCACGGGCATCCAACAAAGGTCTCTGGCCTTGTCCCGCACGCAAAGAGAATTGTCCAATTTCTCTGAATTTCTTTATGGTGTTATCAGTGTAGATAATAATGTTTGCAAAGCCTTTGCAAATAGACATTGAGGAACATTCTTTTTAAAGTATTCCGTATTTTTTATGCACTCTTTCACAGATTGAAGAGGCTCCCATCTTTACTTCTGAGAGATTCTGCCTCTTTTATAACTAATAATTTTACAGACCTGATGCTAGATGTTCTTCCAGCTGAATCTTTTCAAAATTTGTTGGCCCTGCCCTAACATTTTTGAGACCTGAAGCAGGCATCAAATATAAAATATGCTCATTTAGTGGATAAAAGTCTAAAATTTCTCAGTTTAAACATTTATGTTCTTTGTTTTATTGTGAATAAAATATCGGCTCATGTGATTTTTGTTTACATTTTATTAAAATTAAAAAAAAAAATGTCCCATTATTTCCGGAATTCTAGTTGTATATACAGTATATATGCTGTCCTTATGCAAATTGTGCCCATGTCACTAATTATTTCACATAAGTGGCAATCACGGTATGGGTGAAGGAGCTTCCTAAAGTTCTCAAAGACAACTGCAGAGCCATAGGAAAAATGTTAAACGTCCCTGTCATTACAATTGGTTTATATGTTGTAGTGGCTTTGATTGCTATAATTGCTACAATTATATATGTTTAGGATATCCTGTTGTATAGAGAGCACAGCCCAAATAGGCACATACATTCCTGTAGCTTTGGAGAGTTCAGAGTCTATTCTCTCTTCAGGACTCCTTCCAGACTTTGAAGAAGTGGGTGAAGGAGCTAAAGGAGCATGGGCCAGAGGACATCGTGGTGGCAATTGCAGGAAATAAGAATGACCTGGGTGATATACGGTTAGCATTTCTAGTAGTTTTCCTGGCTCTCCGTCTGCAGTTCAAAACGAGTATAGTTTTGCATAGATCTTTGCCTAGAATTTATACTGTGTGGTATTAGTCAGTCCTAAGACACACTGGTGGAATTGCAAAAAAAAAAGTGTCAGTTCCCCATCTTTAAGGGTTCCAGTCTAGTCTAACTAAGGTGAATATCAATGTCTAACAATGCAGAAACAACCCATACTGTATGTGAACCATTTATTTGGCTAACTAATCAGTCTACTGTAATGTAACATAATGAAATAGTAAAAACATTATTTATTTAATTATATACTGCGTTATTAACACTTTCATTTTTTTTACTGATCTTGTATAAAGACTGTTTGTTTTTTAGTTTTATATTCCCTGTGAAATCGAGCACAGTTTGATATCTCTGGAGATGTTGACCTGATTACACTGCATTTTGACAGAGAAGTACCCACAAAAGACGCCAAGGAGTTTGCAGAGTCAATTGCAGCCATATTCATCGAAACCAGTGCTAGAAATGCTGTCAATGTTGAGGAACTCTTTCAAAGTATTAGTAAGTGTTGTTTAAATATGTCTTAACAAGCCAAAAGTCATTGTGCCATGAGTTAAGTCTAATACCACAGTGAGCTGATACTCTATCATGTAAATGCTTCCCTGAGCTGTTTGTGTAATGGCAGTTAAGGTTGGTAACTGACAGCAGAGTGCACGCTGCTATGATATGGCTGAGATATTGAGTTTTTTTTTTTTTAAAAGCATTGTTTATTCACAGTGGAACAGTGATTCGATGCAGTCCTATATATTTTTTCTCATTAAACTGTATAGCTATTGAACTTAAGCATAAGGCACATCACTGTCATCAATTTCAGGAACATACATGACTGGTTTGGACACAGTAGATTCGATTGAAGAGGCTTTGCCTGGCCTGCATATTGGTCACACACTTTAAGGTTTTGTTCTCCTTTATCTTCAATCGCAGCATACAATGCGGTGGCTAGTTTTTGTGTGTGACAATGATTCCTCATTCTCCCAGAATCACTTATTCACAATTTGAGTCCTGGAATATGTCTGTGCCATCAGGGAAGGAAAAAGAAATAGATGTGAGAACCTGGTCATTCAGTACATTCAGGTCATCAGCTGACTTCATTTTATTGCCACATAATCTTGCTGAACCTAGACCTGATCAACTGAAGCAACCCCAGATCATAACGCTGTCTCCAGAGGCTTGTACAGTGGCCACTGTGCATGATGGGTGCATCACTTTATGTGCTTCCCTTTTTACCTTTACTCATCGCTCTGGAATAGAGTCAGCCTGATCTCTTCAGACCACAGGACACTTTTTCCAAAAGTTTTTCACCAAAGTCCCAACATTTTTGCTCCCTAGCAACCATATTTAAATATAGGTGTAATTTCTACTGTTGATTTTGTACGACGGAGCTTCATCAGGCGTTTAAGTGAATCACCAATCATGATAATTCGTGCTTTATTTCCCAGGTACATTCCTTTCACGAAGTTAATGATTCACCATCTGGTGTTAGTAATAGTTGGACAGTTCTAAACCCAATTCCAGTCATTTCAGTCTTTATATTTTTCAGAAAAAGCGTTTATTTTGGCCAGGTGGTGTATAATGTCTTTATGAGTAAAAAAAATTATATTCTAAATTTGAATGCGCATGAATTACTTAATCTTTCGACCAAATTCTATTTTAGTTAGATTTTTTTTAAATCACGTGCTCAAACAAGTAAATAAAAAATTTTTCTTCCGATTTGAGTCGTATCCAATTCCCACCTATCGCTGGGGGTCTCCCACGTATTTCCTCCGACGCCAGTTGATCACATCTTTTTGAACTGTCTGCTCATGCAATGTTGGACAGCGCTATCTGCTCCTTCTGCTTGCGTGTGCCATAATTGGCCGTGATTGATGTGAGAGCGCTAAGTGCCTCTCATCCCACCCCGCTGAGAGAGCTCATCCAATCAGCTTTCTCCAGGCCCCCGGCTGCGGGAGGCTACAGCACTTTACCACTGCGTCACTATGGGGCCAAGTAGTTTTTATTTTAAACTTTATTTAGAACATTTTGCTGCTTTTAAGAAAAGCTGTCAAGTTAGGAAGATGTCAAAGCTTGTGCACACCTTTGTCAGGAGTACTGTTTTCTTGGTCACTGTATATGTATTGTATCCATATATGCTGTTTCATAGTATTAATGTTTTCTTCATAGCATGTGCTAGTATTAAGGTTTTTAGAATTCTAAATTAGTAACTGGAGTAGGTGCAGCCTACAGTAACTATTATTACTCTATATATTTACTAGCATGCAAAGCAGTGGATATGTTGGAATGCAGTGTGATCAGTACCCACATGCTTGCTCTGCAGGTCGGCAGATCCCCCCACTGGAGAACACAGACGTGGACAGCAACGAGTCATTCAAGATCACACGCCAGCCACTTACATCATCTAGACGCTGCTGTTAGAGGAGTGAGAAATTGGCTTGCTCTCTCTTTCTCCTAGCTGGATATTTAATTGAGCTTCATAACCATCATAACCTGTAACCGAAAGTTAGCCTGACATTAGTGCTGAAGTAAAAAGAGTTCAGCAGTTTTAAACATACAACAGTTTTAACAAGTTTACAAAAAGACACAAGGCTGATCGAACAATATTTGCAGTGTTGAATGTTGAGCAGAGTTAGCTGGCTAACTCTGTAAGATTAACTTCATGAGGATCAGAGCCATGGATCTTAAAGCAATGGTATAGTACAGTACAAGACTCCAGTGCTGTAACTCCAACTTACATTTTACAACCATGAAGTCTGATTGTGATGTTTTAAAGCACTAACCATCTTTAATGCTGGTCCAGTATCAGCTTGCCATATCCAGGTGTTATTATTCACAAGGAAAAGTATTATTATTATTTTTTTTACATTAGCCTTTTATAATCTGGTACTTTACCAACTCCTTAAACTGAATGTTTACTGTCTATTGGACGAGTCTAAGTCAAAGCGTATCTATTCATCTAATTGCTATTTAATTTAGTTTGACTTCCCATCGCACAAAATTAAGCAAAGTAGAACCATGAAAATATAAAACTCTTTCTCAGAAATAATGAGACAAAAAAAGTCTAAGTGCGTATAGAAATGATACAAATCAACCAAAAACAAAAAGCATATATCCGACGCTCAATAAACGATTTTGTAATTTTATAAATAACCAAACAGTTTTTTTATTGCATCGAGCTTACTTTTTTAAGTTGAAATATCCAGAACACATGGCATATCTTAAGGATTGCACCTCTTTCTTTTGGTTTGGTTTATACCTCACAGCTCTGTTCAGCAGCTTGCGTCTACAAAAAAAGGCCACAGAAACCATAAATACACTCCTTGTTTAGTTTACCTCTTACATTTCAGTTGATTTGCTTGCTCACTGCAATCAAAGTGCGATAGAATTAGTTTGGAAGCAGACTGAGACCACACCGCTCAGACCTGACGCATCAGACCAGATGTTTTTGGTCTGCACCTGTGTTTTCTCCTTCCTAGATGAATCATGTTTCAGGAGGGAAAAAAACACCAGGATTCAAAGTGTTCATGTGAAAGAGGTAAGATGTAAATTGAAACCAAATGAATAAGTTAAATATGACACAGATTGTGCTCACTTTTAGTTTGTTCAGAATATATTAGACTTTATGCATTTTATAAGAGCTACACATGTTCAAAATGAGATTTGCAGTTTTAGTGTTCCTCTCTTTTTTCTCCCAGTACACTAATGAAATTTTAAACAGACATTCCAAGCTGAATGATGATTATTTTTGTTTTATAATATCCCATCATTCATTATTGTCCTTGGCTGCTTCAGTGTCATCTGAAGTTTGAGCAAGTGGCCTAATTGTCAGTAGAATGTATATAGGAGGTTGAGTATTTCTGTGTTCTTCTGGTGTAAAGCCAATAGCTGAAATCATATTGTGCAATTTTGTACCAAATGTATGGATTTTTACAAATGTTGCTAATAATTTGTATGGGATGCCCAGATTAAAATACTAATCCATAAGTGTCTTAAACCTGTGGTACTGTGAGAGATGAAGACGCTAACACTTATACGAGTTAGCATCATTCTTAGAATGTGCATGCCTTTCTCAAGTTCATAATGTAGTTGGTAAATTCTTTAATATGTAAGTGTTAGCAGTCAGGTATTGATGTATTTATCAAGTACTCTTGAATCTGAAACAATAAACTACATTGTCCATTTCTAGATTGATGCCGGTTAAATTGTGGAAGTTTTACATGTTAGATATTATCTAGCGTTAGAGACGAATGCAAGTGTTTCACCCTCACGGTTGTCACATAGCAGAAATGTACAGTACATCTTAAAAAAAATTCAGGCAGTTTTCATTGCTCAACTGTCTGTGTAGAGTCTTCCTAATGTCCAGCTTCTCTGGTTTCCTCCAAACTTGCAAAACACACCTCAGTAATGCTAAGTAGATGCTACTTTGTCGCTAAGTGTAAATATTGTGTCACTCGTATTATTGCTGATAGACTAGCGCCCCTTCCCATGGAAATAGTGCCATAGTTGTATCCACACGCCATAGGATAGACTGAGATAGACTCCAGTTCCACTGTGAAGCTGACCAGGATAAAAGCCCTTACCAAAAGTGAATGACCAAAAATCAGAGGTGTCAAGTAACGAAGTACAAATACTTCGTTACCTTACTTAAGTAGAAATTTTGGGTATCTATACTTTA
>JAQMYL010000018.1:15296093-15308108 GCA_030014365.1 Clarias pachynema
ATTTTTACTTTATATTTTGTGTTAATTATTTTTATGTATTTATTTTTTTGGGCTGTGGAACGAATAATTAGAATTTCTATTATTTCCTATGGGAAAATTTGCTTTGGTTTATGAGTGTTTTGGAATACGAGCCTGCTTCTGGAACGAATTATGCTTGTAATCCAAGGTTCCACTGTACTTACATTTCCTCTGTAATTATGGTTAAATAATGTGTAAGGGGCATTCAAATCAAACCGAGACTTGTGATAAAATTTCTCGTGAATGAGGGCTTAAAATCAAATGACATTTACAGAAGACTTCAAGCGTAGTGCAGTGATGAGACTCTTAGCCGCAGTAAAACATTTGACGTTTTAAAGATGGCTGTAAATCCATGAATGATGATCTCACCCGAGGGACCATCATTCCCCTGAATATTCAACAAGTGGAATGCCTGATCCTTGAAAATTGACAGAGGACTTCTAACCAATTTGTGAAAGAGGTGCATCTGTCTGTGGAAACTGTACACACAACCATTCACAAACACCACTTGCACATTACAGGAACTCAGCTGGGAGTTATTGCCACATCCTCCATACAGTCCTGACCTTGCTCCAAACCATTTCCACATGTTTGGGGCATTAAAGGACGTCCTGGGAGGGCAGTGTTTCAGACATTGTTTCAGACATAATAAGGATAAGTGGGATAAGCGCATTAGTGAAGCAAGGGATTATATTGTGAAATAAATTTAGTTTTTACTCTCATAATTGTATTCTGTTATTCTGCACATTCAAAAGTTGTGGTTTGACTTGAAAATCCATCGTACATTAAACCCTTTTTAATGTTTGTAGATCAAAGATAGACATTTTAATTTTCTAAAACCATTTTGACACATCCTCTTGTCAATTTCTCCTTGATGACTTCAGAAGGCCATTTCTCTCCACAGTGGCTGTGCACTCGGGTGTTTGTTCAGTCCCTTACTATTTCTAGACTGGACTACTGCAACTCATTTGTCTTCTGCAGCTGATCCAGAATGCGGCTGCACGACTGGTTTTCAATCTTCCTAAATTCTCCCACACCACATCACTATTCTGCTCCCTCCACTGGCTTCCTTTTATCTGTCTGTCTGTCTGTCTGTCTATCTTTCTATCCTTACCAATAAAAAGGTAGCAATTGTTCTGTGATCCAATTGCAGGCAGTTTGATTCCTTTCAGCATGTGTGCATATGTGCTGCAGCATTGTATTTTCTCGAATAAAACTCAACCCTTTAACTCAGTTGTTTTTCATCAACATCAAAATTAGATCTTTGTTGGTATGTGAGGATGCCTTTTAAATTACAATGTTAAATTATGTGTTTAGAGAATTTAGAAAAAGTGAAATATTTAAAATAATTAAAATAATCCGAATAGTTTGGCAGAATGCTCTCTCTCTCTCATATATATATATATATATATATATTCATTCATCTTCTATACCGCTTATCCTGTCCGCGGGTGCTGGAGCCTCTCCTGGGAAAGGCTTCATTCATTTATTCATGTTCTATACCGCTTATCTTGTGTACTGTACAGGGTTGTGGAGAACTGGAGCTTATGCCTTGCTTATGCTTATGACAAGTGCCGTATAGACTTATGGCAACCTTATCAAATCTTATTCCATATGTTATTTCATAGATTAGAAATCCCCAGTATTGTGGTAGAATGTAGAAAGTTATTCGCATGCATATATATATATGAAATAACATATGGATTTAGGTAATTATGTAACACCAAAAACAGTCAGTTGTTATTTTAAGACACGGCGGTCAGCCTTTCTGTTCTTGCAAGAACAGTATTATCAAGTGCATTTGAAAAAAACCATCAAGCACAATGAAACTGGCTCTCATGAAGACAGACTATCCCAGGAAGGCAAGACCAAAATTTACCTCTGCTGCAAGCAAGACAAGGGGTACCAATCCATAGTAGGGCACACACATACACACATTCGTTTACACACTTTGGACAATCTGGGAAGGCCAATTAACCTTGCCTTCGGACTGTGGGAGGAAACCGGAGGAAACCCAACAAACCCAACACAGGGAGAATATGCAAACACCATGCTCACCACCCCGAGGTGGGAATCGAACCCGGAATCTGGTGGTGCAAGGCTACAGCTCTAAGATGTAAGATATAAATATGAATATTATATTTTATATAGCTTTAAACTAGTCATTGAGATGTACAACCCTTTTTTTGTTGTTTTAAAACCCAAAACTCAGTAGGTGGAAGTTTTTGATTTTTTTTTTTTCTTTTCTTTTCTTTTTTCTCTGACTTCAGGGCTTCACTTGCATGTGCATTGTGTCTAATGCCTTGTTGTGATTGAGTACCTGCTGAGGTGAATTCCTCGCGTTTCTGGAGAGTTCGCGCGCACCCACGCGCTGCTCCGATTGGCTGCTCAGCGCGCGCTGTAGTCTGAGTAGAGATAAAAGCGCGGAGCCGGCGCGCGGTGCGGCAGTTAGTCAGTGCGCCGGATAAAGACACCGCACACAGGCGCCGTGCATGGAGACAAGGACACGCGCACAGACACCTGAGGTTCGTCATATCTTAAACCAGACGCGGCAGTAGTTCGCAGTAAGTTCCCTGAAGCTCTGCAGTAAGTTCCCCGAAGCTGCTCAACAGGTAGGATTTTAGATTACATGCAGAGAGATCAGCGCTGCGACAATCGTGCATGCAAACGCAATGATGAGTAATAATAACTTCAGAAGAAGCATTTAATCATGCAGAATTTTAAAAAAGTGCATGGTCTATTTTGTGCAATATACTGTAAATGTAAATATACTGTAAATGTTTTGTACATGGCAAAATTATTAGTTTCTGTTAGTTTTTGACAATATATTTTATAAAACAGTTAAGTAGATTAAATGGTAAAAAAAAAAGAAAAGAAAAGAAAAAGAAAAAAGTTGATAATGGTTAATAAGAAGAGAATAAGTATGAAGGCTATGCCCAATATCTAATATTGCTGTTTAAGTAGAAATATCAGAATAATAGAAAATGTTAGGGTTTGTCTCACAGACTGGATCCTGAAGACACTTTTATTGGTTTAAATGAAATAAAATAAAAGAACCTGAAGCCATTTATTTTAAAAGGTAAATAATGCCAAAATACCAGCAGAGGCACAGAAATTAACTGCTGCATGGACATTTATCTGACTGTCTGTTTACCAGGAACCGTTTTTTTCCCCAAATAGTATTATCATGTTATTTCATTTCCCATTCGAACCCCTTAGTCATGCCTCCAACCTTTCTGTATGAAACAATTAACAATTAATCAAATAAATAAATAAATAAATCATACTGTCAAAAACTAAAGCCTTAAGAATTTCTTAGCAATTAACCATAACACTTTCTTCAAGAGCTTTCCTGGACCCATGGCTAAATAAATAACAAAATAAAGATAGATTAATAGATTGACTCAGCATGCCTAGTGATTTTCTCGACATTTAAACATTTAACAGTGTCTCCGGAAAGCTTTTACCTTTCCATACAACAGATGATCATCCTAAATAGTGCAACAGCTTGATATCCAGCTTCTAATTATTGTTGTTTGCAAATCATAAAAATATAATACATAAAAAGTTAAAATATCTTCTGTGAATAAACACAATGAAAAAAGAAAAATGTGTGGTAGTATAAAAACATGTTAGATATCCGTCATTGTAACACTTATTATACTGTAAGAAAAATTCTGACGCACTGCAACAAGTGCATCCTACATCCCTCGTGGATGTTACCATACAAAATTCACAACAAAACCATTTACTTTCCACCAGTTTCCGAGCTTCTGAATAGATCACAGGAGCGTGGGAGTAACTGGAGCTAGTTTGTGTTAGTATATAACAACATGCCAAAGTAAATAACAGAGTAGGTGTCAGATGGACTTGCTGTTGTTGGACAGTGTGTTTGAGATACTTCAATGTAAAAGAATTGTGTAAGTACTGTCATTAACCAATAATGCAATCATCATCTTCATGACTGAATTTTATGCTATTTCCCTTTTGTGCATATGCAGGGGTTGTTTCCTGCCTATCACTCCTCCTCAAGAGAATATGTGGCTCCTGGAGAAGATCCGTGGCTCTGTTGAAGGCAACGTGCTGCGTAATCGCGACTCGGGGGACAACCAGTCCAAAGGGCCGACCCACAGCAATGTCCTCACGCCTGATAAGATCCCAGACTTCTTTATCCCACCCAAGCTGGTGTGCTGTCCAGCAGAGGCCGATACTCCAGAGATGAAGCCCAAGAATGGGCTGCACCCCTCTGCATCTGAGCAGACCATCTGCTGCAAGACACCTCAGGGTGGCTCACGCAGTCCGCGCCTCATCTGCAAACTCACTGGGGACACCAAGAACCTGCTCAAGGTTGCTAACCGCCACATTATTCAGATCGAGAGTGCTGATGACTTATCAGCAGGTGATGTTGGCGATCTCACTACCAACGCTGATCCTCAGTCCCAAACAGCCATGTCCTTGCCCTATGTACCCAAAGCGCAGACTTCTTATGGCTTTACAACATTGATGGAGAGCCCTCACACACGGCGCAAGGAGTCACTTTTTCACAGCGACCCCACCAGTCCGCTTACATCCCCAAATACTCAGCGCAAGGCGCAGAGCAACAGCAACCACCTCAACCCAGGTGACTGCAATACCTCACACTCCAACCCATATCGCTATTTTAGTGGAGGCGAGAGCGACACATGCTCCTCAGCGGAGTCATCGCCGTTCAGCTCACCCTTGCTTTCAAGGTCGGCCTCGCTTCTCAGAATGTTCACCCATGAGACCCAGGCCAAAGTATCGCGTGCTAAGCGTTCGTTTGCTCGCCACAGCTCTCTTTCAACAGACGACTGCAGCTCAGTGGAGAATAGCCCAAGCATCCCACGGCGCTTCAGATGTCCACCGTCACCTGCATTCGGAGGCCGCAAAGCAGGTGCCAATGTTGAACGCCTCACCCAACATACCGTCAAACTACACAAAGGGGGGACGCTGCGTATGTGCACAGACTACGACACAGAGGCGGCACGGCTCCGGGTGCGCGTGCTTGCTGCTGAAGACCTTTACGACAGGCAGGTCGATGTAAAGAGCATCAACTGCTGTGTGTCTCTCTACCTAAACCCCGGCAAGCTTCAGAAGCAGAGAAGCAACATCATCAAAAACAGCCGTAATCCTGTCTTCAATGAGGATTTCTTCTTTGATTCCTTGCCTGCTGCACAGGTCAAGAACCTGGCGATAAAGATGAAGGTGGTAAACAAAGGGACCAGTCTGAAACGGGACACGCTGCTTGGGGAAAGGGAGGTGCCCCTTAAAGATCTGTTACCTGGCTTTTAGGGCCATATACAAAAGACTCCATGGAAAAGGAATTACAGTCTGCCTGGACTTAATCCAGAGTAAACAAAGTGTTCACTATAGTGTTGTTTTTTCCTTCTTCTTGCTGCAAAAGGTGACCTTTCCAGTTTGAAGAGAGTGTTATTGACAAGAGTTCTGTTTGTGCACATTTTCTGTGTGTATGTATGTGTGCACAGGGTGTGTCAGTATTTGTACTATACATAAAACTCGCTGTAAGTGTCCTTTCAAAAGTGTGTGTGTGTGGTTCACTTTGGCAACCCAGGTCTGTAGAAGCCGGCTAACATCTGAACAGCTGGTGATACAGCTGCTCTGCACTGTGCACATGTACAAAGAGGTTTTGAAGTGCCACAATGGCAAATGCAAATGCATGCTTCATATCTGGTTTGAAGTTCTAAACGTGTAAGCGTGACGAAGACTTTTGTATTGCCTATCAACGTACTGCCAGCCTTCCCCTGTATGCCTTTTTTTCTTCAACCTTATCACTGAAGCATGTGAGTGATCTTCTTGTTGAATGCTTCTTCTGTATAAGCCCTTTGGCTCCTTGTTATAATACTGATTATTTTCACTGAATTATTTTTGTGGGACGAAATGCACCCTCCAGCCTTACAACCGAGACAAGCTGCACGCGTCGACTGATATATCGCGAAAAACTGGAAGCTATTAATTGGACTACCTGTACAACACTAAACACCTGCTGCTGTATATAACCGCATATCCATGTTGTACATGTGTATGATGGACCTACAGTATCCTTGAGTATTTGCACAAATGTCTTGGCATGTTCGTTGAAATTTCTATGTACACCTGAGACAAACTTGCACAGACAAATGCATACGCTTTTTTCGTACCACTTGTCGAACACACTGGCTGTAAAAGAACCGCTAACGGTTAACAGTTGTATAAAACGGTGTCGATATTTATTTCACTGTTTTATGGAGTTTATGGGATTTATACTTTTTTCAGTCGAGCCACTTATAATTCCTTATTATAAATCATCTTAATAGCATCAGTGTAATGGGCCAAAAATGCCCACAGGTCCTTGTAAGCTTTTTTATTTTTCATTTACAGGGCCTTGAGAGCTCTGTAATCTAATTAGCATTTAGAAGTCTCCGCTGTATAGGACAAATGAAAGCTAAGGTCACTGTTGCTAGACTTCATGGTCATCCAGTAGAGAATAGCACTTCTGGGCTGTTTACTTGTTTATTTACTCTTTCTTAAATTGAACACCCACAAATAATTTTAACTTGCTTATTATAACTGCAATGAGTGTCTGGTGCTAGAGGTGTTGGCGAGAGAGAGAGAAGTCATTCACTGTATTTTACATAAAGCTCAATAATTACACTCTATAGAATGTTGAACGACCAGACCATTTAAAATCCATTTCCTTGGTTTTCTGCTGAAACACTTCTTGCATCGATGGAACGAATCATACATGTCTAACTCTATTTTGAGCACTCATTTGCAACAGTCAAATTGCAGGTATTAGATTCCCTATTAGCTTTACTTCAATGACAGTGTCTGCGATTCTCTATATGAACAGTAGAAGTACAATTATATGAGAGGGAATGACTTTTGACTGCTTGAAATCTCTTAAATTAAAATGGCTGAAAGAAGGCCCTGAGCTCTGATGGAAGTGAAAGGACTCAGTGAGGACATTCGATTGATATTCATTTCAGTATCCGTGTTTCTGTAGATGATATTAAACTGTCTGGCGCTTGTGTTTAGAGCCGAATATAAAATATGAAGTGCCTATCCACTGAACTTGATGCCTGTCCTACTGTCTGTCAAGACGTAGACCTCTGTGTGCGAACTTCGTCCTCCCTTATTACAATGTGCAGATGCATTATCAAGACTACCTTTATTTACCAATAGACGTACTGTAATATTGTAGCTCTGAGTTATATCGTGTGCGTGTTTCTATATTTTCTGACCCTGAAGGTGGGTATTGTTGGTTTTGAGTGAATGTATTCGTCATTGTGGGCTTTTCTTATTTATTACACCAAGCTGAGATTCCAACAGTGACTTTTCTTTTTTTTTTTTTTCTCGTTAAAACTGTTTCCCTTTTACTGCTCCTTTTCAATTTTACTTTGGTCATCCAAATCCAAAGTGAAACATGCTATTGACCTATCTATTTTGGTGCCTCATTCAATAAAAGTTGTGTAGATGGTGAAAATTTCTCGCCCCCCATTTCTTTCACCTACACACTCTATTCATGTATTGCAACAGTATTCGTATCCTCTGAAAACACTTTCAAAAACTGATATTAAGAGTCAACATGGCTTATTGTAAATTCAGTAAATGTGATTTTCTGTGCATTTTATGTAAAGGAATTATTCAAATTTGTGTAAATAAGTAAAATTTGGGTAAATAAGTTAAATGCATATTGTGTTTTATACACGTAAAATTCCATACTGAAAAACCTTCAATACAGAATATTAAAATATTTCAGCTGTGTATAGTGATTCCGGCGCACTCGGTGACAGCAAAGGCTTAGCTAAACCCAGAAACATTAAATAAGTTTTAATGAAGTAGTGACGTTTAGGTCAAACCAGGACTTTTGATTGAACACAGTTATGAGAGTAAAAATTACCTTTATTTCTCTATACGTTTCCCTGCTACACTAATGGACACCGGAGCCACGATTAAACTGCGTACTTCATGAAACGCTGGCCTCCCAGAAACTCCTTAATTAGCGAACCATGAAATCATGTGAAACAAGGTCAGGACTGTAGGAGGATGTGGCATTTACTCCCTGCCAAGTTCCTGGAATGTGCAGTGGGTGTGTGCTTGAAGTGCTGTGCTTGAAATCTCCTGTAAATGACAATTGGTTTTACACCTTCATTCTAGTGAAATTTCATCACAAGTCCCAGTTCGACTTGAACACGCCTCGTATGATGCCGCTATTGACAGCATTAACATGAAATTTAAAGTTGGCCTGTTTGAGCAGAGAGTCCGGGTGAGGCAGTGAGACAGCTGTGTAGATTAAAGGACTAATTAAGTGCTGCTACAACACTATCTTCATAGATGAAGCAAGAAAAAACTCCCACTGTGGGTAATGTTCAAAGCCATTAACCAAGCTTAAACTGACCAAAAGGCAGATGAAAGCAGTGCGAACTAAAGACATAAAATTTCATTACAAAATAAATTAGTATGCAAATTGTTCATGGCGGATTTTTCCATTTAGGTTTCAATTAAAATGTAAGAAAGCAAAAGACTGAAACTGGCGCTAGCTATAATGGACATAAATTGAACATTTAAATACATCAATGTTAATTGTTAATGCTAATTGTTAATGCTACCCTTAAAACCATTTCATTGTTATTATACAATGGACAATGTAAGATCAAGGATATTGAATCTGTTTGATTAATTGATTGGCTATTAATATCTTATTCATCACTGTTTTTCTGTGAAAGTACTATATAAGTATATAAACAGTATGTGAAGTTAATTTTGGCTGCATCTCCACAGCATGCTCTTGTGCCAAACAGTGGCTAGCTAACTACGTGGCTAGGTCAACAACTCATCAACTAATTAAGACAGACTAAATGAACCACAGCACAGATGTCTCACTCCCACTCACAGACTTATCACTCGCATGTGTTTCATTACAGATCAAAATAGCACTTGGCAACACACAGAGATGAGAACTACACATTTTAGCTCATGTGTCCAGGTGCAGCCCTGACTAGCATCCTCCTGTCAGATGACTAGCAAAGATTCCGCGTCTCATAAATATCATAGAGAACAGGTCACGATAATATGAAAATGCTCTGGTTTCTAGTGTATTATTCATCCTAATAGCATCTAAAAAGTGCTATTGTTTTTAAATAGATACAATACAACTCAAAATTTACCTCAGCATCCTAGCTTGTCTTTAAACAAAAGAAAGGTTTTGTCTGTATATTGGTCAGAATGGATCTTTCTGTCTGTATGTCTGTCCAGCCTGATTTTGTCAAATTGAATTAAACTTTGCCAGTACTTAAGTATTTGCCTGAAGTTACACCTGCACCATAAATAAAATCAAAATATAGAGTAGAACTAAGGTTTAGAGCAGTTATGTGCCAGTTGGATTAAGTGCCTAAAACGTAATTCAGTCGGCCTGGTCTGGTCTGGAGCACCACCGACAGAGATGCACTTTGTTATATATAACAAATGCACTTTGTTTATATTTTAATGATTTTACATTTCATACCCTGACCCCAAACCAGTCTCCGAAAATTTTCTGTATGTCTGTATGTCTGTCTGTCCAGCCGGATTATGTCACAGCATCACACAAAACTGGCTTAAAGAATTAAATGAAACCTTTGCAGTGCTTACAGTAGATATCTGCCCGATGTTTAACCTGCATCATAAGTGAAATCAGAATGTTGATTGAAATCGATGTTGTAAACAATGTTGCTGTACGTTCCGGATTTTATAATCTACTTTAAAATAAGCTACTAATAAGCTAACACCTGCACCAATAGATATTAATTAGAAAATCTAAACTGAATATGTTTGCAGGTATTATTTAATATTTTTACCTCTGAAATCAAAGTGAATTTTAACACACTGGAGTTCACGCTTTGAATAACAAACAGGGAGAATCTTTGGCTGACAAGGAACGAAGTACAAGTTAGCGAAACATAGGCATAAACATAAACTTTTCTATAGCCTCTCCATTGATTGTACTAAGATGAAATGACAGTATATTCAAAATCTTGCCATGAACTAAGTAAATTCTGAACAATTTCCTAAAATTTTGACACTAATCCAGTGGAAACCAATGCCATACAGTATAATGTTTTCACACAAAAACTACATTTTTGTAAAATTACAAAAGTTTTAAAGAAATCTTTGTTGCAGGCAGACATGAACCTGAAATAGTATCACTGATTACAATAAAGTTGATCAGCTTGTTTTTTTAGCTTTAACCTTTTAACTTTTTCTACAAAGTCTATCAATGATGGGTACAAACGCTAGTAATAAATAAACTAGTACTGTTGCTTACATTTTTGGAAGAAATTCAAAAACTGATATGATCAGGTGAAATAAATATAGGTACGTATAACGAAATAATGTTACGTTTGATATAGTTTAGTAAGTTTTTTTTTAGCTTGAATTAGGATTCCTGGAATTGGTAGTTAGCTCCTAAAAACATGTAAAATGTATTATCTGTATGTAAATTAACCATTTTTACTATAATAACACTTTAACATTGTATACAATACTAGAAATTAATTGCCAGTTCTTTACATGCTGCAGTATAAGTAAGACTTGTATATGAGAGCATAAACATTACACATGTACATAAAACATTAAGGACTCAGAGTTCATCTGGGGTTTCCATGGTAACAAAGGCTAATATATATAGTGCAGTTTGGCATCCAGTTGGTAATATAGGCATTTTGTAGCCTCTTTTCGACAGATCTTCTCTATAATATGGCAGGACCTAACATCCTTGAGGGTAAAGGCTGCAACAATTCTTCTTCTCCAGCCCATGAAACCTGCAATATATCTTCGAAAACAGCCTTGACACAGATTTACTAAGGGTTTGCTGGAGAGTAATAACTTTCTTACACAGTGTTTCCTGTACTCAGACCTGAGGACTTCATTCTCTGCAAATTCTTGTTTTTACCCTAACAAACCTGACCTAATACTGTAGTATTCTATGCTAATATCAAGGAAACGTGTGGCTTGTATCTTATTAAGGACAAAAATAAATATGAAAACACAGCTTACTTTATTAATACTTTTTCATGATGCACCACTCATGAGGATTTTTTTTTGAATCAACAAAATCAACAGATCAACAATCAACAAAATCTTGATTTTTAAATTAATGAAAGTTAACTAGGTGGCACTGTGGTGTAGCACGTTTATGGGTTCCAATCCCCATGTTCTCCCTGTGCTTGGTGAGTTTTCTCCAAGTACTCCGGTTTCCTCTCACAGTCCAAATACCTGCAGATTAGGCTAATTGCTGTTTCCAAATTGCTTGTAGTGCGAGTTGTGCCCTGTGATGAACTTGCATTCCATATCCTGGGTGTACCCCGTCTTATGCCCTGAGCCTCCAACAACCATGTACAGGATAAGTCGTATAGTAAGGATGAATAATTAAACTGGTTCATGCTGTTAACTGTGATGACAATGTAGCTCAAAGTGAGATTCCCAGCTACTGCTGGATTAAATCTATTCAGCACAGTATTCACCAGAGGTGTCAAGTAACAAATTACAAATACTTCGTTACCTTACTTAAGTAGAAATTTTGGGTATCTATACTTTACTGGAGTAATTATTTTTCAGCAGGGCCGGTTCTACGGGGGGGGCAAGAGGGGGCAGCGCCCCCTCAAATAAATGTCTTGCCCCCTCAAATAAAAATTTTCAAATGTTGAGAAAGCACATGTTAATATACTCACAAAAAGAATTTATAACAAGTTGATAAAATGATCTGCGGTAGCGGAAAAGTCCGCCTAAAAAGGGACACTACACAATACGGTACGGCACGCACGCCCCCCGTCGCATGATCTGAACGCGCCCCCCCCGGGTCGCATGATATGGGGAAAAAAATTCTGACTGCCCCCCCATATATTCTGGTCTAGAACCGGCCCTGTTTTTCAGCCGACTTTTTACTTCTACTCCTTACATTTTCACGCAATTATCTGTACTTTCTACTCCTTACATTTTAAA
>JAQMYL010000018.1:15395443-15412329 GCA_030014365.1 Clarias pachynema
TTTATTTATTTTTATTTATTTTTTTTTAAATTATTTATTGAATACTGCCTTGCTCTAGCATTGTAGTTTCCCTTCACTGGAACTAAAAGGCACAAACCTATTCCAAAATACCATTGCCCCTGTACATAAAGCAAGCTCCATGAAGACGTGGCTTTTCAGAGTTGGTGTAAAAGAACTCCTCCACAGAGCCCTGACCTCAGCTCCAATGAAACCGTTTGGGATGAACAAGAACACTGACTGCACTCCAGGTCTTCTCACTCAACTTCAGTGCCTGACCTCACTAATGCTCTTGTGGCTGAATTCTCACAAATCTCTACACTTAGAGTTTTAAAATAGCAAAGAAGGACTAAATTTGGAATGGAATGTTTAAAAAGCACATATCTGTCTGATGTTAAGGTTTTGACATATCATTGTATATCTTTTGTCTCTTAGCAGATTCTCTGTGGCTTCAGCCTAAACTAAAGGGACGAAATGCATGCCTTCGAGTTTGTATTATGCATTTTTTTTTTTTAGCATCAATGAAAACAGAGGAAACAAGAGAAACATGGTTCTTCATTATGCAGCATTGGAGCGAAGGTGCTCTAAAACTTAAATAATTAACTGCCTCAAGCACTAGAAATGTCTGATGTGAAGGGAAATGTAATACCTATGTGCACTTTCTCATTTCTCAAAAATTACTGATATATATCCAGTACATACTTTAACAATTCGTATTGTATTTCAACACAGTTTTATGTAACATCCAGGGGTGGCACAGTGGTTAGCACTGTCGCGTTGCACCTTCAGGATCCTGGTTCAATTCCCGCCTCGGGGTCTGTGTGCATGGACTTTGCATGTTCTCATCATGTTTGGTGGGTTTTCTCCAGTACTTTGGTTACCACCCAAAGACATGCAGATTAGGTTAAGTGGTGTTTGCAAATTGCCCATAGTGTGTGAAAGCACAGGTAAATTTTGACCGGAGGTCCTACCTCAGTCGTACAACAGGAATAAATACAATGGTGATCACCACTGGCCTCTAGATGGACTACAGAGTTTCTTGGATGGTAACATTCAGGATCCTCAGTCCACTCTGGTGGAATGTCTACTTTCTCTATCTCTATTTTTCAATGGTGTTTATATCAGGAGACTGGGATGGCCATGTCATAAACTCGATTCTGTGTTTACTCAACTATTTTAGTGTGGATTTAGATGTGCAAAGGTATAGAGCCATCTCTCATTTCATTATATTTGGCAAAGAAAGTGAGACAGTAGGTACAATGATTTATTGCAACATGTACAATCATGCACATAAAAACAATATACATAATACAAAGAGAGTTTGCATAGATCTAACAATATTTAAATAGTCAGGACCTTTGCGGAGAAAGGATGATCATTCCAGAAGCTTGTTGTCTGTCAAGATGATCCAACACTTCTTCAATAATGTTAAGGTCTGGGTTTTTCAGAGGCCAACCCATGATGGATAGTGTTCCATTTTGTTTTTTTTCTACCAAGGTATGCTTAAACTGCATTGGCAGTGTGTTTGGATGACTACATAAAACAACACAAGAAAGTCTTGACCTTTGGAGGCAAAATAGGGGGGAGAAATGAGGGGTAGTAGATAGATAGATAGATAGATAGATAGATAGACAATAGACAATAATAGTCTGTGGCCACTAGATGTCAGCAAAGAGCTGTCGTTTTTGTCAAGGCTCGTTAAACATTGCCACACTTGTAAAGTTATGATTAAGTATTAACATGAATGTCATGGCAATCTTGGGCTTGCAGTGCTTTCTGGGGCATGAACTGGGACAAAATAATTGTAAAACATACAATTTTCTTAAATTAACACAGGATCAAAATTATACATAAAGGGGTCAAATATTTATGTTTAAATATTTATTTGGTTGAATAACCTATAGCAAGCTTCACCTTTAGCAGATATTTTTGACAGCCATCATGACACTTCTGGTAGAATTCTCTTTGGATATTTATCTACTTGTCTTTGCAGAATTGATTATGGGTAATTAAATTGTGTGATTTCCTGGCACAGACCCAACTTATTGTGTTTGGGGTAATGGTCCTGTTTTGTACGCATTTCAGCTTTTGGAAGATAATAATTTGAGGTTATGTTGAAGAATTCTGAGGAATTCCTCTTGCTTTATAATTCCATCCACAGTTCCACTGGCAGCAAACCAAATACAGTACACAGTATGATGCTACCACCACCATGCTTAACAGCTAGTACAGTGTTGTTGAGGTTGAAGGCACCACGTTTATTCCTCCAAACATTCCTCTAGTCAAAACATTTCTTCAGAACAGTCTTTCTTTGACCATATGGTCAGATGTGAATGTTTGATGTCGATTTTGGAGCAGGGGCTTGTTTCTTGGATGGCAGCATTTCAGTTTTGACAATATGAAACAGTTTGGATGTACTTACAGACATTGGCATATCTTTGATCTTGGCTTGAAAGACATTTCCTATTAGTACTATCATCATCATGGTTGTCTATACCACTTTATCCTGTATACAGGGTCCTGGGGGGCCTGGAGCCTATCCCAGGGGACATAGTTTACTTAGATTACTGATTATTAGAACTAGATGACATTTGTATTCTTAAATGTTTATATATATGTATATATGTATATATGTATATATTGTATATTATCATGGCTATTGCTATCAAACTTAGAAATATCTCTCTGCATATTTACATTTTAAGTTTACAATTTTTAATTAAAGAATGACATATTTTTGATCAGTTTATTATTTTATTTAATGTTTTTAAATGTCTGTGAAACATGTTACTAACTTCGCTGTCCTTTCCTCTCTGTCTTAAACAAATAATACTTAACATATTACAGAGAAACCAGAAAACACAATGTCGTCTGTCCTGAAGGCTCTGACTCCTTCCATAAATGTTGAATAAACATTTCTTTACATAAACTTTACCAAAGATGAGTTCACCATGTCAGTGATAATATTTTTCCAATGTTTAGTAACTGGATCAATCAATCGATTAAACTGTTTTAATATGTAGTGCAAGTTGAAATGATTACTAATGCAGGGGAGTTCCTAGATACAAAATAAATGTGTTTTAATTTAATTTAGGATGCTTTTTACAATAAGACCAAATAAAATAAATACAAATAAAATGAATACATTTTAATCTTAAATAAATAGTGTAGGATGCACTTTACAGAAAAAATTTATATAATAAAGAATATTAGTCGAGGGTTTGAGTCCCACCTTGGGTCTGTGTGTGTGGAGTTTACATGCTCTTCATGTGCTTGGTGTGTTTCCTCCCACAGTCCAATGACATGCAGTTCAGGCTAATTGGTGTGTTTGTGTGTGTGCCCCACCTTGTGCCATAAGTCTCCTCGGTTAGGCTCCAGATAAGCAGTATAGATGATGAATGAATGAACAAATGCATAAAAAATACATTATAATTGAAAATAAAAAAGCTTTCAAGTAAAATACTTGTCAATGTAGGAAGTCATTTACTGCAAGATAAAATAAAAGTAAATCTAAATATTTAAGACAGCAGGGTGGCATACTGGTTAACACTGTTGCCTCGCATGTTGAGGGTTCGATTCCCACCTTGGATCTTTGTGCATGGAGTTTGGATGTTCTTCCTGTGCTTGGTGGCTTTCCTCCCAAATGAAAATACATTTACTGTAGTTGAAAAAACAATGCAGTTAATGCAGCTTCAGGACTAAAAAATAAAATAAAATAAAATACATTTTAGTTTAAATAATTATTAATACAGAGAGGCCCTTGCTGGAATTTTTTTTTTTACATTTAATTGAATGGATAATTTAATAAAATTACAATAATAGTAATAATTATTCATGATTATTAATAATTATTAATATGAATAGTTATTATTATTATTCCATTTAAAATAATTACTAATGTAGAAAATAATTTGCTTTCTGCAAAAGAAAGGGAAAACACTTTCACTTCCTAATGCAGCGGCAGAACTGGAATGACCTGCGTGCGCGCGTGCACTCACTCTCAGTCATTTCGCGCATTAAAACGTCTTTAAACGTCTGCACGGTCAAAGTGGCGCGCGTGCCCAGTGTGGCCCTCTTTTTTTCCCAATGCGTTAATGCGCGCGCACGTTCGTGTTTTTTTTTTTCTTCTTCCTTTCTTTCTTTCTTCTTCCCCCCTTTTTCCCTGAGCGCTCGCGCCTGCAGGCTGGAGGAGTGTTCCCCGCGCGTGCGTGGCTCCGGTACGGGTACGGCACGGACCGGCTTTAGGCAGTGGCGGCAGCAGCAGCGCTAAATTCTCAGGTCTACTGCTCCTCCTCCTCGTCATCGTCCTCTTCCTCTCCCTGTTTCTCCTCCTCCATCACCGCCTTCTCCGCCCCTTCTCATCCTCCTCTCCTTCCTTCCCCGGTTTTATTCCTCCGCGGTTTGGAGCCGAGGTCCGCAGCCGGGTGAGCGCACAGAGCTTTTCGGTAAGGGGACTTTACTCGAGAGCGAGGCCCCCCGGCCCCCTCCTCCTTCTTTTCCTTTCCCCCCCTTAGCTCCCTTTTCCCGTTTGAGACACGCGTTTATTTTTATTTATTTTTTATTTATTTATTTTTATTTTTTTTATTCTATTCCGCCTGATCGTGCGATCGGATTTATTCGTTGGACCGGGGCGCTCGGGACGAGGAGGCCGCGGGCTGTGAGCGCAGGAGGGGGGATGACTTTAGAGTCTATGATGGCTTGCTGCCTGAGCGAAGAGGCGAAGGAGTCGAAACGGATCAACGCCGAAATCGACAAGCAGCTGCGCCGAGACAAGCGGGACGCCAGGCGGGAATTAAAGCTTCTTCTTCTCGGTAAGCCTCGGCGTCTGTTTTATTCTTTTTTTCAAATTATTTCCTGCTCAACAATAAAAGTGAAAACAGCTCCCTGTGTCTGCGTGCGCGCGCGCGCGCGCGGTTTGGATTTGGCGTGGGCTCGTAATCAGCCGCCCAACAGGTTAGACCGTGTCCAACGGTTCTTGCACGGCTAACGGCTTCAAATCAATGAACGCCAATCACCACCAAGTCATTTATTTATTTATGACACCCTAATATGTTTATCGCTTCTGTATGAAATGAATGGCGCAGTCTCTCTCTCTCTTTCTCTCTCTCTCTCTTATATATAAATATATAACTCAACCCTTTTTTTTTCCTCCCTAAACGCGCCACTTCTATGTAGGTTAGTTAGCCTCCTAGCCGCCGTGCTAACCGATATACAGTAGATAGCCCAGCTAGCCTAGCCTCTGTGGCCCGACCTGAAACAGGTCCCGAGGAGACAAGAAATGTCAATAAAGTGTTGTATAAGGAAAAATATACCTCACACAACGAGTTTTCTACAAATATACAGTTGGTTCCACGCCTTTGTGTCTAGAAACTACCTGTCTCCTACAAAATAATGTTTGTTTGTCTAGCTATGAGCTATCAGTGCTAGGATTCATCATATAGTTTGTTTCCATAACCAACACGCCTACTGTCAATTTTTTGATAAATATGTCAAGTTTTAAGCAAACATGAACCTGCTAGGACTCGACACGAAACCTTTACCTGACTAGGCCTTGTGTGTTGCACAACAGTGAATCATAACACTTCAGAAACCATTAAAGGGTTGTGTTTTTCTAAAGGTTTGAAATATTCACTTGTTGGTTTTTCGGCTGCTCCTGTCTAAGGGGTCGCCACACCTGTTTTATCCGGGCTTGGGACCGGCGCTGCAAGTGGCTGGGGTTTGAACCCGTGCCTTCCGTACTGCTGAGCCACCAATGCTGAAATGGTCACTTTTCTAGTCCACCTTAAATCCTTCTGGTTTAACAGGTTAATGACGGGTCTGAGGGGGGTCTACGAAAGTCTGCAGGTGACTTTGACCCCATATGAAGCTGTATTTGGATGGGACTGGTTTTACACAAGGTTGTGAGAGAGTATATCGCTCATGGATTGCTGGAAGGGTTATGCTATATTCTGTATTGCCCCTTTCACACATGCTGTCCTTTCCGTTAAACTGATTTCACGCGTCATCTGAACATGGCTGTTTTTGTGCAAAAGTTGCTAACGTTTTCAGGTCAAATTCATCACAAGTCTGAACTGCATGTGGTAAAGTTAACGGATTGGCACCAAACAAGATTACGACATCGATCGAGATTTAACCTGCAGTCATGAATAAAAGGAGATTTCAACAGCTGACTCTGGTGCTGATAAGATCTAATATTCATGATCCAGTGCTGGCTATAATGTAGTAAGCTGCTCTGAAGGAACAGTACTGTTGAAGTCCCACCATGATGCTCTAGGATTGGCTCGCATTTCACTTTCAGTGAAGATGTAACCAGTCATAGATGAGACAGAGTTATTGTAACCAATCATGACGCAGAAGGCGGGTTAATTGCGTGCGTACATTGGTTGTCTCATAGCCATTGGCTTGTCTAAATGAAGCTGTAAGGGGGAAAAAAAACGTAACAGTGACCTATGTCTCACGTGTGATTTCAGTCAGAAAGCTAAACTGCATGTTGCTGTTCTCATTCAAATACAGCCTGCTAAAAAAAACAGCTGGTGCAATTGCGAGAACTACATTTGTGCCTTGTTGTTGTGTACACATTTAATAGATATGTGAGTTGCAGAGAAATATGATGCAAAACTATAAACATTACTGGTCAATAAATTTTCATCAGTTTAATTGTTAATCAATGATGCATACATGTATGTATGCATATGTGCATGTTTGAAGTCACATGTCGGAACAGGTTCCTTTGTATACTGCAGGGAAAAAGTCGTCCCCCCCTTCAATATAGAGAGAAGATGCAATGCTGTCTCTCGTCTTCTGCTGAAATCAAAATGAAACCAGGTCGAGTTTGTAACACAGAACGATAAAACAGAGAGAACGTTTAAAAAAAAAAAACTTGGCAGAAAAACAACACTTACAGGTAAGTTAGATAAGTTGCTAAAATTAAAGCACAGATTTAGCGTACATACTGTACATGCTACAGTCATGTGACCTATTAATGAGCCATGTACAGCATTATAACGACTACTGGTGATTATTGTGTCCTTTATTGCACACGTTTAATATTCGTTTTACAATAAAGACATGCTGTGTACTTGAGATGCTTTGAACTTCAAGCGTGAAGTGAATGCATATATCTCTGCCTGTAATGACTCCAGGTGGAAACCTATCCCTGTGACAACAGTTAGGATAATCTACATCACAATGCGAGTGAAAAGTACACAAGACAAGCCCTAAGATGCAGTTTATACAAATTCCTTTCTCTCCAAGTCTCAATCGTTGGAGACACTCTTATCAGTGCATCACGTCGGATCCCTGACTCCCAAAATGGTGTAAGGTTTTTGATCTTGGTCTTTTGGTGGTTGATCATTATGACTGGTTTCCAGATCATACACAGTACAGGACACTGATATGAGTTTAAACTGATGCAAGATGCAATAATGTTAAACAACATGCATGAGAGTGTAAATATGGTCTTTTGTAGTAACAGATTTTGAATTAATAGTTTTTCAGTAGATGTAATGGAGTATTGTGTTATATTTTTTTAATCCTCAGCAAAACACTGACATTCATGGTGATGTAGTCAGAACTGGAAGGAATAACAGAAGGATTCTGTTTAAAGTAATAGTGGAAGCTTCAGTCAGGAACTGAAAACATGTTTTCCTGTATTTAATTACCCTAGAAATTTCAGCACATTAGAGTCTGATTGGAAATCATATAACGTGAAAATGTTTGCTGTGCGAAACACCCAAGCCACAGGCAACACCTATTCCAGGAACAACGCTTCCGCACGATGTTCTTGCTTAACATGAATTTGCAAATGTGTCTAATAAAGTCAGGTTTCAACGCAGTCAGATTCATGTCAAATGAATGATTAAGTCCACCTCTCATGGGACTTTACACCATACTGTCACCAGCAAGCACTGAGCACCATGAAAGGTTTGTAAGAACTAGGCTACAGCTACACACAAGACAGTTTGAGGTCATCATTCCACTTCCACATCGTCTCCTAATCGGCAGGGTTTATTTTAAAACGACGGCTGTCTGTGGCCAAACGCCGACGATAGCGCGGTGGGTGGAAGAACTAGGGATCCATTAGGAAGTCAGAATGTGAGCTTTATCAAACCACCATGGTTAGTTTTAAGATCTGGGTGTATATGTTGTGTGACTTGGACAGTCTCGGAGCGATATCTGGCTCAGCCACATTCAGCATTCATTTCCTATTCATTTCCTCTCAGCACCACAGAACCGAGTGCATAAAAAGCGCTGATCAGTAGTAAAAAAAAAAAAAAAAAAGTAGAGCAAGTGAGAGAAGTTTGGGCGAGCAGTCGTATCTGGAGAGAAGTCACCATTAGGGGGTGTGATATGGCAAAAATGACTGGAAAAACGACCTTGTGTGATATTATTGTGATGGTGTAATACAGTATCAATTAGAACGGCCTGCTTTTTAGCAAAACTAACCTTTGTATAATTTAAATCAAACCTATAACTAAGTAAATATTCCAACGCATTTTTTAACATTGATATTATTCGTCAGAGCAGCGCATAATCAGGGCTCTGGGGTTAAACAGCATTAGTTTGATGATTAATCTGTAACAAAGTGAATTTAGTGTCACAAGCTTCATGAGTCACTACACAAGAAAAACAGTGACTCATGTCTGAATTAAATTCCCAGTAAAGCGTTTAGCCATCTCACCTGCAAAGTCGAGGCTGAGATGCTCAGCCCGGATTTCTCACCAAACTGCTCGTCATAAATGTTTTAAAGTGGAGGATATTTTTTGCATCTTTTATAGTACAGTGTCGTTGAATTCTCTGAACCTGGTCAGACTGTGTTCATTAGACAAATTTTCTGTTTTCTTTGATGGGAATTTTTATATATATATTTTTAAACAGGGTTAGGATTAGGATGACTTAATGTTTTCACTTTTAATATAACATGACAAGCTGTGTCTTTTGCTTTGGTGATGTATATGGAGGCTGTCGAGGGAGAAAACGCTTACGGTTCTATAAAAAATGTGAAAACATGAATGAAGGTAGCTCGTGGACATTCTGCAACATTTAATGTAACCTAAAGCAAAACCATTTGCTTACAGAGAATGTTCAAGGGTTTGGAGCTGAACTGAAACTTTTTGAAGTTATTTAAAAAAAAATTTTTTGATTCAGTTGTGAATCGTGATTCTTTTGTGTGATGATTCCAAAATCTTTTTATTTTTATTTATTTATTTTTTTTACACTATTTTTACACTTATAATAGAGATGAACTGGTCGCTTGGCCAGTGACTAGAATTTGTTAGTTTTCCGTTTGATTGGCTGTGACCGGTGGTTGGGGAACTGATGCGCTCTGTGTTCTCACAACAACTCAACCTGCGCTTAGTGTCAAGTTGAGTTTTGTGACTTTGGGGGCGTTTGAGTTTGGAGAACCTTACCGTTTCTTTATAATCCTACAGGTGGTACACTGTGAACTATTTACACATTTTCATACTGTTTTACACACCTAAAGAACCTTATGTAAAGTCTTGTTCTACTGGCCTAGACCATGTTATAACATGATGTTTATTTATTATTATTATTATTATTATTATTTTATTTACTTCTTTTCCACAACACTTTATATCCCTTACATTATAACATATTATATTGGTTAGAATAAATTAGTTTAATGTTTAATATGTATCTGCCATGAAATAGCCTGAGAAGCAAGAGGCAATAAATCCTAATACAAACGAACAAAATCATCCTTTTTTATAGAAGTTCATTATTTGCCAAGTTTGTTTAGGAAAAATAATTATTGTGGATAACCGAGATATGCGCTATAAGAGATATGCAAGATTTTGAATCGCATCAGCACATAGTATCATGATAATATTGTACCGGGTGGTGATTGATGATTCGCGATTCGCATCCCTACTGGATTATCCACATCCCCAGTCAGCTTTGTGAAACACTTCTTTGCTCCGAGGGTGGTCAGTGGTTTTGCATATTTGTCCCTAAATATGTCGCACCACAGAGAAAAGTGAAACAGTTAATATGCATTTGTCTAAAACCTTTACACATTATGCAAATGTGTGGTTTTGTCCCAAGTGACATTTAGCTGAGCAAAGGCAAGAGGGACCACCAGATATGATATTAGGTGCTGATTTTGATTTGTTTAGTTGTATTGCGATTTCGATTCGATATGTTATTCAGATTTTTTTACGATTCTAAACATACTTATCAAATTATTTACTGTGAACAATTTAGACGATTATAGATAAACGGTGACATTTAACCACCTCAAATGCAAACAGAAATTGAACGTTAATTAAAAAAATTCATATATTATAATCATAACGATACATAACCAAATCGATCCAGTGGTATGCTTATGATGCGTTTCATCATTTATGGTATTAGCATTGAGCCATCATTTTGACGTTCGTAGTTCAACCCCTGTGGCCACAAACCGATGGGAAGAACGACAGGAAGATGCATGTGAAGCATGGCTTAGTTCTTGATTGACGACTGCATCCCAGAGGGTCAAGATAAGAACTGGTGTGCGGATATTTTGGGCTGAGCCGGAGTTCTAGCTGTGCCTGTCCAGTTGATTTGAGCACAGATGAAGCATTTTGTGGCTTCTGTGCTAAATAGGGATTTATCCATACCCCAGAGATATTGTTTAAACAGCATAGCATGAGCTTTGTGAACTAACAAAGATACACCGAGTACTTCAAAAACAATAAATAAAATTGTGTACACACACGTAGTGTTTGTTCTATAGGCTGGGCGTCAAACGCTTTCAACAAGCAGGCTGAATAAGCAGTGAAGTAGATTGCATATAAACTCTTCTGCACCGTGACACCTGCGAGGCTGAAGCGCGGACGTTTCAGAGTCTTGGTGCTGCCTTGTTGCCTGCCAGTCAAAATGAACGTCCCAGCTTTCACTTTCCATTCAGAGGCTGGTGAAATGATATCCATGTCATGTCCGATCTTCCAAAAAAAAAAAGAGAGAGAAAAAAAACTGCTGAAAAACTCAACAGTTGGGAGGGGGGAGTGAGTGAGTTTGGTCAGCGCCTCCCACTTCAAAGCCTTAAGACGCCCAGCGTCGGCTGTGCAAACACAGGTTTATAGACTTTGGACTTTTCATTAGGAGGCGCTGAAACGCTCGGGCGCCGCTTGCGTCAGGCATGTTGTGTAGTTTAGTTTTTTTCTTTTCAATGACTGTTAGCCAATCTGGAGCCTAATGGGAATGAGAGTTTGTATTTGTGCAAGGTAATGACGTTCCAGCTGCTTCAGGGATTATGCTTGAAATCGAACCTGTCAGCTTGGAAACTCCTTTAGATCTGGCTAAAAGTTCATCCCTTTCATGAACGTCCCAAAAGGAAGGAATCGCATCGCTGTACCGGTTTACAGCACCACCTGCTGTTCAGCGATCAAGAGTATTTCAAATTAGTGATAAAATCACTGAAGGATTGATCTTTGCCTCCTTATAGTCACAACTATTCTCTTTAAATCTAAATCATAGCCTGACCCAATGTTTGTGGACACCCATAAGTGGTTCCCTTTCAAATTGTTGCACCCAGTTTGTGTAGAGCATCTTTTAAGCTTGTCGCGTTACAGTTTCCCTTTACTGGGACTAAGAAGCCCCAAACTTGTCCTACCATGATGATGCACAGTGGGTTAAGGAACTCAAGTGGTACAAGCCCTGATCGCAACCCCACTGAACACCTGTCGGGATGAACTGGAAATCCATTACAGAACATTTAATCCTGTCGTCAGTACTAGTTGAACGAGCACAAATCACAACAGTCGCGCTCAAAAATCTATCGGAATGCCTCGAGTCAAGGTTGTCCCCATTTTGTAAAAGGAAAACCGGGACCATGTCCATGCTATTGCTTTTGGGTTGGTTATGGGCGAGGGGAGGGGAAATGGATGTGATGTTCACTTGTCCGCCATGTAGTGCATGTAATGTCGTACACATGACCTAAATTTACATGAGGTCACATTATAGGAGATCATGGCATCATACCTCATGTTGCACTGGAAGGCAGCTGGTTTAGAAAACAACCAGTGATGAGAAACGAGTGGCGTCATTTGGTTGTCATGACAACTTAACTTACTTTGAGCTTCATTAAAGTAAGACCGACAGAGCGTGTTTAAAAAATAACTAAATAAATAGGAAAAAGACAATCTGTATTATAAATTATAAATTATAAAGTGAACTAACACTTTCCTGTTCTGAATATAGATTTGGAGGGTTGCCAGATCTGTTACTTTCTTTGAAAATTGACTTTTTGCTTTGAGTTTAAATAAATTATTATTATTATTATTTATTTATTTTTTAGTTGTTTTGGTTTGTAGCTCTTACAGCATCAGAGATTTGGGAGATATCTGATAAGTTATGATCTGTTTATACTAATTATAAACAGATCATAACTGTTCTGACGTACTAGGGTAGGTATGCTGCCGGCAGAAAGACAATGTAGAGTTCAAGGAGGCAGATTGTGGTGTCTGGTTTGAAACAAACATGGAGTTAGTTTTTTTTTTTCATGCTGTAGCTGAGCTAATTAACAAACTAGATGAATTTACTCCTTAATTTCGTGACTACATGCCATCCTGACTGAAGTTGCATACATCATTTAATAGGTGAAGTTTTCTCATGAAGCATTGACAGATGAGGTCTCCAGCATCAGAACTTTTTAACAGCGAGTAAGTTTTCCATAGCTGATGAAGTGGGAAGGCACGCAAGACTTTTTTTTTTTTTTTTTTTTTTTCCCTTCCCAAAAAATATCAATAACAGAATATTAGCTGTAGCGTGAAATTTAACTTGCATGTTTTCTTCTTCTCTTGGGTTTAATGTAAACCAAGTAGGTGCCTCCTGCCACCTGCTGTATCGGAGTGTACAAATACACAAGCGTACCCGAGAACGGAGAGTAAAAATAATGGCGGGGTGAGAAAGGTGGGGAGGAATTGTTCCTGGATGCGGTACAAATCAACCGTCTCTAATGTGACAACACCTTTAGTAACTTAATCACTCTTTTTATATCAGTGGTGAGCAGAAAAGCAGCTCAGCATGTACCAGTAATCACGCCTTGAGATGGATGAGCTAAAATAGCAGACGAGCTCATCAGTTTTTATTGCTCTGCGTGTGTGTGTGTGTGTATCTGTATACGTTTAAAATATGGTTTAACAAGTCATTAAAATTTAAATCTTTTGGCAAAAGAGAGGGGGGTGGGATACACCTCAGGACAATCTGCTGTAGGTAAACAACCCACTTCAGGTTCCAGGTACCAGTAGTTCTGCCTCCCGGTGTCAGGGTTTGGGTTTCCCGTGTCAGGACTCCATGCCGTGTTTTCTTCCTTACATACAGTAGTACACACACCTAATGCAAGTTAATAAGCTTTTCAGAAACCTCTAAGGATATTGGTTGCATCGCTTTTATTCTCTTTCCCTAAAGTGTGTGTGGGAGAGAGAGAGAGTGTGTGTGTGCAGACACGTTCTCATTTCTCCTTGATGAAATGCTTCAAGGTGGCTGAGTGACCCGGGTTGCTCCCCATGTGGCTGTATAAATAGAACAGGTGCCACTCTTCAGCGTCACACAAAAAGACCTGCAGGGATGGATGGAGCAGTCACTCTCTCTCTCTCTCTCTCTGACTCGCTCTCTCGTGTTCTCCTTTTCTCATCCTCTTCTCTCATCTCATTTCGGTTTCTTCTGTCCTCTTTCTCACATGCCCTTCCTTACTCTGTGTTTCCATCTCAGCTGCATTTCACTCTCAGACCCGGTCTAAGTCCATCTCCGCCCTGCCCCAGAAACTACGCCGGCCCATAAACCTCTCTCTATAAAATGATTGACAGTAAGCATGTTGAAGCACAAACAATTCCACACTGTATCATAGAGATGGAAATCACCAGGTATCACCCGATACGATACATCATGATATCTGGTGTCACAATTTTATAATCATATTTAAAGTTTTTTTTTTTATAATTTTAAACAAACTTAAATAATTTGATCTAATAGTAATAATTATTATTCTTTTAAAAAATGATTTTAGATGCTATATACAGTAAATTGCCACACGAAAGAATCATGATATGTAATGGAATAGATCTCTACTAAGTTCACACAGGTTTCATTTTTATACGCTGAGGAACCTGGAGGCTGGCATATCTTCAGGGAAAATAGTAATTATTATTGATTATTATTCATTATTGATGTTATTGATTTTTATTGATATATCAGAGCAAGTTATGTATTTGCTCATCGCAAACATCACAGAGAGAGTGTGTATCTGGTTATCATCAGTTATTAATGATTAATCGATTACTGATCATCAGTGCAGCACAAGTAAGCACATAGAAATCAAGATCACAGTATGAACCCGTGTAATTATCCAATTGCGACATGGTGCAGTTTATTACAGGTAATGTACGCGTAGTCAGTACTTCATGAAGAGTTTTGTCCAAAGTATACTGAACATGACCTATGGACTCGGAGACTCCTGCTAAAGCCGTCCAATCGAAAGCCTCGACCGTTCATCAGCGCATTGCTTGTCTTAAACTAGTAGTGTGTGTGTGTGGTTTTGGTGACCAGGAAAGGTTAATTGGGTACATTTTGAATATTAATATAAATAATTAATATGACGCGCCTGGAGGCAACGGAAAACATCGGAGAGACGAGAAAAGCACAGATGTTGTCGCATATTACTAGACGAATGTCATGGTGGACATGTTGTGAAGGAGGGAAGTCAGAAAGTCGTCTTCACGTAACTACTTCTAGTGCCAGAAAAAGTCAAAAAAGAAATTCAGACAAAAAATAAAGAAATAGTTATATATGGGACCTTTAAAAATATTACTTAAGTTAACATAGCTGTCAACGCTCCTTCAAAGTGTGTGTGTATTAATGTCTCAGATAATCAGAGAATATATTTTTCATACCACAGACTCCCTTTTTCACTCCTCCTCCAAATGTACCATTTCAGTGTCTATGTAAATGAGCTACTGTTGAGCCACGCCCCTCTAGCGACCTCTTATATGAGGTCACAAGGGGGGTGGAATCTATTTGGCTTGTTTAAACCTGTCAATATAAAAATGGAAAAGGAACGAAAACTTTTTTTTTCCTGGCTTAGTGTGCAGATGATGTGTATTGTGACTTTTTTTTTTTTTTTCCAACAGCGATCTGAAAAGCAGTAACCACAAATCTGACCAGTAATGTCTCAGAAAAACATACAGTATTGTGATGTATCGCAGTATTGATAACGTACCAGTCGTTCAACCTAGCTTTGTTGGAAACAGTGGCTGATTGGAACGAAGATGATTCTTAAAGAATTATACAATTTCAGGAAAGATTCAGTAAGGCCAGTTCGGTATACGCAAGTGTGAGCCGCTGAATGTGACCAGTTGAAGCACGAGTATTAACAAGCAGATGGGAAAAGTGGTGTTGTAGCTGCTGAGTGTTTGCTTAAATCTACAAGTGCTCTAATTAATTTGTCGATTTTTATTTACAGCCCTCGCTCAATCGGCTAGATGTCAATTTTATATGTTCTTCAGACTTCCGAAAGTTTGGATTTGGATCTGCAGACATCCATCTTGCCAATGCCCCATTTCTTTGGGCAGCAAGCCAACATCATATAATAGTAATGCACCACAGAGCACCATGTTCCTGTAAAGAAAAATCAGAAATACTTTGGACTGATGGATGACTTTTTTTTTTTTTTCTTTTCCCTTCTATTTTTCTTTTTTAACTTCCAAAACACTTTTATATCCCAGCCCCCCCGAAGGTATTGTATACTGCTCTTACATCATACCAGGTGGTGTCTCACGTCTGTCAACCACAGTTACGCAACCCGTTTTCACCACCAAAACTGAAAAGCTGGATGGACGAGTTTAAAAAAGGGCAGATGACTCTCAGCGCTGTAACCACACGGCTGGTTCGACACCACAATTTTCTCCTGGCTCGGCTCGTTGTTTTTTTTTTATATATATATCCTTGACACATTTAGCAGATATGTTTTTTTTTTATTTTTTTATTTTTTTTCCCCCTACAACAAAGTAGGCCATGAAGTTGCTGAGCATTAGGAGATTTCTTGCTTTGTTATTCATTCATTTATTTATTTATTTATTTATTTGTCGGTCTCCATCAAGAAATGTCACTGTTTACTGTTTCCCTGGCTCGTATCCAACACCCGTCTCACCTGATCAACACCTGTATCTCATATACACACCCTCGTAAATAATGCTTCATCTCACAGGGCAGCTCTGACTCTTATAGCTCGCTTACTTCAACACGTTTACCAGCTTGTCTTTCCACAGTGCTGGTCTTTCTTATTCGCTCGTTATACATCTATAAGTGCATATCCTGGCAAATCATTTCTTAGAATCTTTATTTACAGAATAAATAAACTGTTTTAGCACAAGCAGTGTGTTAATGATTACAATATTTTAGCAAAAGACCGACATGTCATACTTTCGCAATGCGTTTATAGTTGGATTTAATGTTGCAGAACGACTATGAAACTAGTTAACCCTGTAATTTATTCCGCAACGGCTATAAACACTTGTTTACTCGCCCGTCTGACCCACCCCACCCCCACCGCCACTCTGTGCCCTGAAGTTTATAATACAAAATTATGCGGCTTGTCATGTGACCAAGAAAGTACAAAGTCCTCCGAAGCTCCGTGCTGGAAAAATACTGATTGTTTCAAAGTGCTGACACTGAAGACTCCTTCCATGAATAGAAAACATCCACTTTTACTAACCTCATCAAATCTCCATCTCGGCTAATATTTTCTCTATTAATAACACTTTTAATAGATTTTTTTTTTCCTCAGGAGTTTCTTACTAGGGGTTTGGGGGGGAAAAAATAAATAAATAAATAAAATATATATATATATATATATACACACACACACACACACACACACACACATA
>JAQMYL010000018.1:15434523-15455858 GCA_030014365.1 Clarias pachynema
TGTGTGTGTGTGTGTGTGTGTGTGTGTGTGTGTGTGTGTGTGTGTGTGTGTGTGTGTGTGTGTGTATGTGTGTGTATATATATATATATATATAATTTTTATTTTTTATTTTTATAATAGAGATGAACCGGTCGATCAGCCAGTGACCAGAATTGGCTGGTTTTTCAGTTTGATTGGCCGGTGATCAACTGATCAGCCTCAGATATAAATGATTCTGTACCGAGCGCAGACTGTTTTTGAGGAGCAACAGGAACGCATTTTTATGGCGTTTTATATTATCAAACATCACACATGTTAAAATCCTCCGATCTGCCTTTTTCTCCAAACTATATGTACGACCTAGTCTCACACCCACTCATTACATGTTCTTACACAAAAAAGTCAAATTTTATATTGAAACAGAATATTTATAAAATCATGATATTTATAGAATCACAATTTTAATCGAATCGGCGCCGAAGGTATCGTGATAATATCGTATCGGCGGGTGACTAGTGATTCCCAATCCTCAGGATTCAGGTACGGTCCACATAAGAACATACTGCAGTATATATGAACGTGTATAGTCACATGATTCCGCCCTGTCCCGTCCCACATGGGAACAACACAGCGGTGAACACTTTCATTAGAAAAAAATATTATAATAGCTTTTATATTTAAGCATATTTGCTGTACAAACCTCGTCAGTCAACTAAGAGGTCAATAACAACAAATCCGAAAATAATCGTTCATGAATCAAAACATCTCCCAGCATTCTCACAGGAAATCAAACAGCATGGCATTAAACTGTGCACTGAAGCGCAAGTGAGGCAACATGTTTATAAAAGAAGTTTAAGATAATAAAAGTCAACTTGGAAAATAAATCTTGAATCTTATTGAAGAAAAAACAAGTTTAATAAGGATTATGATTTGCATCGCTGGGCTTGAATCACAATTTTCTTATTTATTTATTTTTTTATTATTATTATTATAATTTCTTTTTTTATTATTATTTTAGTCATAGTTTCTTGTTACCATTTCCTAGCTGTGATCAATGTAAAACTTTTTTTACCCAGTGTTTTCTCTTATTAAATGAAAGGCTTAACATGTCTTGCTCAGTAGTTCACCATATGAGGATGTGGAATGCAGCAGCAGCACAAGGATATAATAACTTATGCTTGGTTTCATTTTTTATTATTTAGTTGTTGTTTTTTTTTGTAACATTTTTGCCTACACTTTTCTAGCCCTCTAGGCTTCACCTGCCTGCACGGCACACAAAGCCGTCGAGCAAAAAAGCAAAACCTGCAATTACGATTATCCCTCTTGTGCATGCGGCGCGAGTGCAACCGAGACTCTTCAGAGCCGCCTGTTAGACACTTTGCTTCGCCGAAATGGAATGCCTCGGCCCCGGCGTGTTATATAATTACGAATAGTTTTACGCATTAGTAAAAAAAAAAGAATATCTGCGTAATATTAACCCAAAGCTGATACAAGCGATGGACGGACAGTATGGTAAAAGTTTAAATGCACTCAAGTGTTTAGAAGTAAAAACTACAGCGTTACTAGAGTTATGGTGGTCAAGGTTAGGGTTTGTGTCACATTTTTACCATCGTACTGTAGTTATAGTGCACAACATGTCCCGCACCAAGCACTCGCTAACAGTTAATATGATTTTACAATGCTTGGAGAGAGAGCAGCTTCTGCCAAGTCATTTTACAGACGGCCTGTTTTATTGTCCGCTCATAGCCTCTGTAATCCGTTCAGCGCAGCACGTGTTGTTTTCCTCCTCACTATAGAGTCACAAACAGGACAATTCAAAAATAAATAAATACTCGAGATGCTCACAGGAGAGCAGGAACTTTGCCTTCGGCCAGGTTGAAAGAAATATGACCTCGCTTCTGTGATAAAATCGTACACGTTTTCCTAACCTGTCTCCTGAGCGGTGTTTAACGGGCGCTGGGTGACCTCTTCCCAGCAAGACCTAAATGTGTACCTAAATGAACTTCAGTGCATGTGATGAAATATGCCACACTGTGGAAGAAAACTGTTTCGGGTTTACAGTACATTGTCCTTAATAAACGAATGGTAAGTGAGATTACTGAGCAATTCATCTGCAAACACGATTCGTGGGCGTTTTTTTATTTTTTTTATTCTCATTAGCTAAGTATTAATGTGGTTACAAGACGATATTTCTTCAATCAGACTGAAATCTTTCTGATTAGAGATTCCAACCTAACTGTTTCCATGGCGGACGATGAGAGATGTACAGTGTTTCCCCACACATACCTCGACCTAAAAAACCCACGTCCCAGAGAACGATGCCATCAGCGATCGAATAACTCCTAGAGGGCAGTTCGCTCTCGCGCTACCGTTCCTGTACCTCTTTAAGATTAACCCTTAATAAAACTCGAGCGACATAAATCCGAGCCGGAAACACAACATTAGTCAATGACTATGAAAAAAAACATTTATTTGGGGTGTGTCGACGCTTCAGATATCACACTGAATTCTTCTTCTTATTATTATTATTATTATTTCTATTATTGCTTTTATTTGGTCATTGGAACAACTTCAATACCACACTAAAAACAGTTGATCTTTTGTACCAGTGCTGTTTCTTTGTCAGGTTTGTATAGTTGGTTAAACTGAAATTCAGTTCATCATATTGCCTAGGTTGTGCTGGGGAAAAAAAAAAAAGGATGCGTCATTTCATATTGCACAATCCTGCTCCCTATACACATTTAATTCAGTTCAATTAAATTTTTATTGATATAAAACTTTTAACAATGTTCATTGTTTCAAAGCAGCTTCACAAAATGAAAAGAAAATATATAGAAGTGTGTATGAATGAGAAAAAATGTGTTCCGATAATAATGAGATTGTCCGTGATGAGCAAGCCGAGGGTGACGGCGACGGTGGCAAGGAAAAACTCCCTGAGATGGCAATAGGAAGAAACCTTGAGAGGAACCAGACTCGACAGGGAACCCATCGTCATTTGGGTGATAACGGATAACAGGAATTATATAATGACATCATGTGCGTTAGGCTGCAAAAGTTGTCCAAGTTATCATGGAGTCATAGGTACAGGGACGAGTCAGCAGGTGTAAAGGGGGTCTGGATCACTGGGAGCTCAGGAGCAGCATGTGTAGATCCAAACCATCACGAAGCAGAATCCAGAAATGAATTCCAATCAGCGCTGGTTAGGCGAGACTCTTCTGATTGAGCTGTTTACATGATGTGTTTTCTTTCTGATCTGGCTTTAACGATTGTTTACAACTTTACAAAAAGTCAGTTTTGACAATCAGTACTAAAGTACTAAAACTGGAGACTCCTTCCAAAGATGCCACATAAGCCTTCGTACATTAATATATAAAATTGAGATTTCTGTTAGTCATTTTTTATTTTTTTATTTTTTTTTGATAAATGCACAGTGGGTAGATTTGTAGACTTGTGGAAGACAGTTGAATCAATTTGAATTTTTTATATTTTTTAAGTTTCCTTAAAAAATGCATTTATTACAAGTTTGAAAAGATTTAAACTACTGAAAGTATCTTTAAAACACTGAAATGCTGTGTCACTTGTTTTAAATTTGTTAAAATGTGATGTGTATGTATGGTATAAAGCGATGATCTGTTTTTTTTATTTGTTTTTTTACTCCTGCCGTTGTTCGCTCCAAACTCCAGTCCAGTAGGTGGCAGTATTACAGCACCCATTAACTAAAATTTTTTAAAAACTGTTGCAAAAGTTCTTTCTGGAAGATTCAAGTGATTTGATCTTCTTAATCGAACACTGATCCATCGATTCAAAGAATCAAATAGACGAAAAAAAGATTGAATTCGATTGAATCACGCAGCTTTTGTAGTTTATTATTTTGTAGGTTTCTGGAAATGATTTCAGGATGTGCTCAGAAGCTGGCACGCTTGAAATCAAGTTTAATGAATGCAATTAATATGCTTCTTAATTTTATTTCATTTTATTTCATTTTCTTAATGAATTGAATAATAATTCTAGGACAGACACTTCTTCTTGCACTCGAAACATTTCTATTTTATGTAGATTATGTGGACTGTGTGTTTGTCAGACTCCCTAAACTCTCTCTGATCTTTTACCTGCATCGGTCACATGCTTACACTTCTTGTATTCGGGTTATGATTCGACTGCAGGCCAACGCCATGCTGGTGAAGGAGGTGGACATCGAGAAGGTCTCAGCGTTCGATCAGCCCTACGTTAACGCCATTAAGACGCTGTGGTCGGATCCCGGCATCCAGGAGGCCTACGATCGCCGCAGAGAGTACCAGCTCTCGGATTCCACTAAATAGTAAGTACACACACACACACACACACACACTTTATTAATGTGTCTGAAGAGTGTGCATGAGAAATTGGCCCGATGTTCAAGGTCCTGTTATTGCGTCCATGGTGGGCGGATGGGCGAGCGTGGGAGGGCTCCAGCATTAAAGCTATATCGCGTATGTCTATAATGATTAAATCTGTGTATTAATGAAGGAGAGACTGAAGGATAATCTAAGCGAGTTGTTTTTTGAGTGGGTTCTAAACTCTCTGAACGCCATGTAATTTTATGTAAAGATTCAAAAACTCGGGAAAACAGCCTTGAGGCACATCATCGATTTAGCAATCCAGGATGTAAACGAGTTCAATGAATTCACGAGCTTACACCAGCAGCGATGCTCCGACAGCGTCCTGGGTCATAAACCCTTAACTTCACATCTCATGAAACTGTGCAGGATAGAGAGCTGAGAACTGCAGAGGAATATGAAGGTCACTAAACAGCGCCACCTGCCTGAGTAAGCGTGCGTTGCATGCAAATGGCCCTTCGGAGATGCAACAAATGTTATTTACTGGAAGCCTAAACTTTGGCATATTTCATCGGAAACCATGGATTGCAATATGTCTTTTAAGATAGTATAATGAATATAAATGGACATTGTGGGTACTCACTCTGGAGGACAAACACACCCCCCCCTGCTTAAGTGTGTTAACTTTAGTTCATAATCAGGGTAGTGTATCGTTTGGGGGTTTTTACGATAGCGATGCTTTTAAAATCGTGCCCGAACCGATACTTAAAAAATACTAACATAATATTAAAGAACAGCTTTTTATTGAAAAAAAAAAAAACTATATATATATATATATATATAAACAATATATTTAAAGTATTCGTAAATATGTGTAGATGAAGACAACTGATTTACATACTACCTCCTAATGCAATTACCATAATTTAACAGCAGTAGTTGGGTTTCTTGGTTTTCATGCTACAGTCCAGCTTCAAATTCCAGCAATTGTTTCACAAACATATGACCATATTTGCCTTATCTGGCAAAAGTACCACACCTCTCCTGACTTTGATAGTGTTGGTCTGACCGGGGCCACACACACACACACACACACACACACACACACACACACACACTGCCAGCTGATGTCCGCAACATATTAAACACGATGCCTCCCTCTGCTTTTAACGTCATCCCGCGTGTCCTCAAATGTTTCATTAGGTTTGACTTGTTTCCCCCTTTACACTCACACAGCCACACTTTAGTCCACAACGTTTTAGGCATTTTAATTTAAGTGTGATTAGCTTAGCAAGCTAACGCTACCTGCTGCCATCGGAGCAAGTGATTACTGCATGCATGCGCTGCATATACATACTGTATATACATATATACACACACACACATATATATGGCAGGTTTTTAACAGGAAAACAAACTTTTGTATGGTGAACCGCATCACGCTCAAACAACCCCATCCTTAAAGGTTATGAAAGGAAAGTTTGGTCTGAGGCAGTTAGTGGTGCGTGAGAGAAATGTAAACAGTCTACAGGGCTACAGGAAAAGGTCAGTGGTTGTTCAACTGGAACGTCACTATTTTCCTATGAAAATCTTCGTAGCAGATGAAAAAAATGTGTCCGCAGCAGGAACTCCCTAGGTCATATCCAGCTTCATGAGTACTCGTCTCCAACCGGTGATGTTATCTGTGCAAACACGCAAGACAGATGCCATGGTTCTGCGTATTCACGAAATGCATTAGGTCAGTCTGTTTTGCATGTTTGCAGTGATAACGTCGTGAGTTTGGCAGAAATGATCCTAAATCCGGATTAGATCTGTGATTAACTGTTGTTTACGCATTTTTAATTCACGACACGCTTTAAAAAAAAAAAAAAAAAGGAAAAAATTCCAACAAGAAGTCTGATTCCTCATACTCCCAGAACCACTCTGTCACTATATGGGTCTTTGAATATGTGATAACCTGGTCATCAGAGAAGATGTGATAACCTGGTCATTTAGTTAATCCAGGTCATCATTTGACTTCATTCTGTTGCTGAGTCTAGACCTGAGCACCTGAATCGACCCCAGATCATAACACCGCCTCCAGAGGCTTGTACAGTGGATGATGGGCGCACCCTCACCCTGACACGCCCATCACAATGGAATAAGATCAGCCTGAACTCATCAGACCACATGACCTTTTTCCTTTGCGTCAAAGTCCAATCTTTATGATCCCTAACAAGCTGAAGCCTTTTCAAGTGGTTTCCTTATAACCACACTGCTGTTTAGTCCTATTGTTTGTGTGGACATGCTCTTACTTTCACTTATAAACAAAGCTGTAATTTTTTACTGTTAGTTTTATTTATTTATTTTGTGCAATGCAACTTCATCAGGTGTTTAAATCATCTCTGATCAGTCATTTACTTTTTTTTTTTCCCCACAAAGTTTTCATACATTTCCAAGTGTTGGACGTTTCTCAACCCAGTTCTAGTCATTTCAGCAATCTCCTTAGTTGTTGTATTCGCTTGGTTCTTCTGAAACAGCTGAAACCACAACTTTTTTTGGGGCCACACATTTTACTTATCCACAAAAAAAAAAAAAGAAAAAAGAATGAACCTGGAAAACCAATGCATGACCCATGTGTGTTATAAAAGCAGTGCAGTATTGTATTAGAAGGATTGAATGTAGGCTTTGTCACATGTGTGTACACACACACACACACACACACACACACACACACACACACACACGCCCATCCTGCATCTACTTAAAGGTTATTGAATCCTGTGATTCACCTAAATCTACCCCATGAACAGAAGAACGTCCTCGAACACTCCGACACCCACACACACACTCGCATCTCAATGCTGCTGACAATTGTTAGTGCCCACACTGCTGTCTGGATCTGCTTGTAAAGATTGTCTGCTTTATAACCTCAGTAAGGTTATCGATTGAACGTCTTAAGCAGTTCCTCTCTGATTGTGTCATTACATCGTCGGTGAATTTTTACAGCAGCGCGTCCCCGATTCTCCAGGGCTGGACAGAAATAGTTGTCTCGATTCTGATGTTTTTATTCATAGTTCGATGTCAGAATCAGCAGTGTAAACCTTAGGCTGTGGAGATGTCTGATGTGATTTTTGAATCATAAAACATGGTTCATGGATGTGTTCGATGATACGAGGTGTTTCTAGTCCATATGCGACTGGTTTAATATTCAACGATACCATTGAATTGGCTCCGATACAATTTTGATTCGTAATGCAGCGATTTGTTATTCAATGCCACTGATTCGGCTACAGAACATTTTGCAATATCTTATAACCGATGCGTGAACAACTGTGCGTGAGATCTGGGTTAAGTCTACTGTTCATTAATAATCAATTTGATTTCGTTTCATCGTACAATTCAAATACGGTATGCACCAAAATCTACAGTACTGAAACCCGCGCATCGTTTTTTTCCTCTTGACGAAGGAAAAAGTACTCATAGTTGAGTTTTACTTCCGCTCATACGCAAGTGGTCGTGAATGAGTTTTAAAAAGGAGGCAGAACACATTCTCTCACATACCCGCCCATACTGGTCCCCCGATCTTACTCCAACTGATGCCTACTTGTGTTACGTGTTAAAGGAAGTGTGTTCAACTGTAAAGATCTGCCAAGGACCGTGCCTGCATTACACGAGCAAATCATCTCCTTTTGTAGGAGTCTGCAGCGAACCTTTGTTCCCGGAATCCGGGTTGAGAATCTGCGTGAATGATAACGAGCGCCGTCTACAGCGAGGACATTTATATTACACATATGGTGGTAAATCGACATGCTAGTAGTGTGTATGTTAGTCTCTTTCAGGAGAAATGAACTCACGGATGATAAGAAGGTGAGACTGTTCCTCGTTTCATTTCAGTACTGTAGATTTTGTCTCACACTGTACTTCCGTAGTTACACCTCTACCTGCATCGCAACAGATGCCTTCAGCACTACAGACTTTTATGCTTGTAAAGAAGTCGCAGATGATTGCTCGGTAAATGTTAACGATTCTCTGTTTCTCTCTGTTTCTCTCCGTTCCTGTCTAGCTATCTATCTGATCTGGATCGTATCGCTGACCCGCACTATCTGCCAACCCAGCAGGACGTGCTCAGGGTCCGAATCCCAACCACGGGCATCATCGAGTACCCGTTCGACTTGCAGAGCATCATTTTCAGGTAGAAGAGACACACTTGACATGCTCATTTGTTTATTTATTTATTTTTATCGCCCTCGGCTTAGTGGGTGTCTGTGTGATTTAGTGACCTAAAAAGATCAAACCGAACCCCAACATCAATCAGCAGTTCTCCCTCCTGCAGGTTTATTGATTTTTCTTTCTTTTTTTTTCTTTACATCGAGATGTGAAAACCTGCGAACCTTTTTCTCTTGTCTGGAGAGAGAAATATGGCCCCCTGGGATTCAGGGTTTTTTTTTTTTTTTTTTTTTTTTTTTTTTTTGAAGGATAGAAGGCAGATGGATGTTGTTTCTATTTGGAGGTCAGCATGAAAAGTGAAATGTTGATCTGTTCAAAATGCAAAAACAAAAAAATATATATAGAGACTTCTATAAGGCCTCTGATATGAGGGCAATCAAATCTCTTCATTTCCAAACTTTGACCCGTCTTGTAGGTCATCTGTTCCGTCTTCTCTTCCTGCTTCTTTCTCCGTGTCTGTTCTGAAGTTTAGCAGCTCGTCCTACATTATGGAGTGTATGTGTATGTGTGAGAGAGAGAGAGAGAGAGTTTGGAAGTAGGTCATCGAGCCCCTGGCTGAAGGAAATGAGGACGGCCGATGTGAAGGAGCTTTATTTTAGGCAGGCGCTCCTAGAGGGCCTCATTTATCAAAGGCCCCTCTGTGGGCTGCTGGCTCGGGGCTGGAGCGGTGGAGCGGCGCGGGGGCGCTGTTCGGCCCGAAACCTGCGATAAAACCCTCAGCTCTCTGTCTATCTGTTGATCTGTCTACATAGTTGTAGAGAACGATTTTGAAACTTATCGGATCCGAGAAGTGTAAATAAAACGGTGATTATATCGTTTCTGCTTTAACCTGTCGAGTAAGGTCAAAAGGATGCTCGAACATGCGCACAGACGTGTCGAATACTGGCTGATGCATTCTACAGCCTAAGGGTCGAGCCTTAAAACTGAGAGAATGAGAAAATGACGAGACTCTCATCAGTACAGTAATAACATCTTAAATGATAACTGTCTCACCATTTGATAAAAAAAAATAAAAAAAAATCATAGATGTGATGAGCTGGTCATTCAGTGCATTTAGGTCGTCATCAATGTCTGGACCTGAGCAACTGAGGCTTGTACAGTGGCCACTATGCATGTCTTTTTACACTGACACACCCATCTTTCTGGGATAGGGTCAAGCTCAACTCATCAGATCACATGACTTTTCTCCTTGAACTTGCTCTAAAGTCCAATCTTTATTCTCCCCAGCAAACTGAAGCCTTTTTTTCTGATTAATCTCCTTAACAAGTGGTTTTCTTACGGAGACACAGTGTCTTGCCACGTCATGAATGTGAAAATGCTGTTACTTTCACTATTAAACATGTGCTTTCTACAGTCAATGTGTATGTTGCAACTCCACCAAGCGTTAAAGTGATCTCTGATCATTGACATTTAGGATTTTTTTTCTAATTGTTAAAGCGTTAAACAGTATAATTGACATTATTTAAGAACACACTGCACCGTAACCTTAAAGGACTTACGTAACCACCGTAAAGGACTGATAAAAGGCATCAACTGAATAATTCCTGAGTTTATTCCTTGTATTATTTTCCCCCTGTCCTGTTGGTGTTGTGCTGAATGACATTCCTGCTCGTGTTTACGAATTTGACCCTCACAAAGGCATAAGGATCAGGAGAAGTTTAGGGATCGATTTGATTTTTCAAGCCGTATAAAAGTCGCCTTGAAAACTGTATCGAGTCTCAATTGAAATGTGAAAATATTTAAAACTAAAATGCGTATTTGTTAGTGATTTGTGTCTTTCCAGTTTATAATATTTACAGATTAAGGAATAGTACTGATTTTGTAGTAGTAATATATTCAACACTCCTGAATGACTCTCTCTCTCTGTCCGTCCTCTTCGTTCCCTCAGAATGGTCGATGTGGGTGGGCAGAGGTCCGAGCGCAGGAAGTGGATCCATTGCTTCGAGAACGTCACGTCCATCATGTTCCTGGTGGCTCTGAGCGAGTACGATCAGGTCCTGGTGGAGTCCGACAACGAGGTAAGATGCACAGCTTTTCGTGTTTAGCTCATGCAGATTGGAAATAAAAATTGTGTAGGTTTAGAGTTAAATACATTTGACCCAAACCTCTGTAGTATTAGGAGTTATGTTACAGAGCAAATTACTGGAGACACTGTGAAATAGGGGCACAATGAGCAAAACGCTGAAAATGGCCCGTTTGTAATCCATACTAGAACATCTTCAACTCCTCTGGGAAGACTTTCCACAAGGTTTAGGAGTTTGTTTATGGGAATTTTGGACCATTCTTCCAGAAGCGCATTTGTGAGGTCAGACACTGATGTTGGACGAGCTCACAGTCTCCGCTCTAATTCACCCTAAAGGTGTTCTATCAGGTTGAGGTCAGGTCAGAACAGTCAAGTTCTTCTACACCAAACTCGCTCATTCGTTGCTTTGAGCTCTGGTGCGCAGTCATGTTGGAACAGGAAGGGGCCGTCCTAAAACTGTTCCCACGAAGTTGGGAGCATGAAATTGTCCAAAATGTCTTGGTATGCTGAAGCATTAAGAGTTCCTTTCGCTGGAAGTAAGGGGCCGAGCCCAACTCCTGAAAAACAACCTCACACCAGTTCCAACATGACGAACACCAGTGCACAATGGATGTTACTCAAATTCATATGCATGGGGAAGGCAGGCGAGCCAACACTTCCGGCGATATAGTGGATATCTGAGGAAACCTGGGTGCTAGAGATTTGTTTCTTAGATTATTTCAAGATGGCAGTTTTTGCAAAGTGGTCCAAAAGCGGTTATTTCCTGAAAATCAAAGTGGGGAAAAAAAAAAAACAGATGGATTCCTATGACAAAAAAAACACATTGCATGATTTCTCTCAAACTCAAAGTTTGATGAATCTTCTCCGTTTAAAGTGCACATACAGCAGGGGGCGCTCCATGTGGCTCTCCATGATGTCGTTAAAAGTTTTATGGGGATGTGTGAGGACAAAATTTGAGAGTTGAATCAGTGCACGTCCACTGTGGAAAAGAGTCTCCAGTTTTCAGTAGAGATTGGAGGGGGAAAAAACTATTCAGTGAGGTATCATGATTATTTTGTGGAGCAATTCATGTATCAGCACACTGTCTTCAAAATCGATCTATTTAATTCATTTTCAATTTCTATATGGTTGTGGTGGTATGATGTTGCCTCATGTGGTAGATGCAAATTATTAACGGGAAAACCTGAAAAAAAAATGTATATTGAATCAGGATATAATTATTATTTTATTATTTTTTAAACATGAAACTTACTTAATTGCCGTGTACATTAGATCAGCACCTGTGTATATCTTATCGAGTGGTCACGGGTGATTCCCGTCCCTTCTCATGGTTTTCAGTGTTGTCAGTTTTTTTTTCCACGTAAACTTTATCTGCCAATTTTCTTGTCCTCCCAAGAGAGGCTGATAAGGGGGCGATTTGTTTTATAGGTTTCTCTGTCAAAGAAAACAAGAACTGAATTGTCTCACAGATGTTCCTGAACTTTAAGCACAAATATAAAATAATTCATTGTTTATTTTCCTGTGGAACAGATTTTTATCCTGTGACGATATTTTGCTCAGTATATCGCAGAGCTCAAAAGTTTAGACGGTTAAGCCTGTGGGTTACTGATCGGAAGGTCAGAGGTTCAAGTCTCAGCACCACCAAGCCGCCACTCTTGAGCAAGACCTTTAACCCCATGTGCTCCATGGGTGCTGTATCCTGGCTGACCCTGTGCTCCGACCCCAGCCTCCTACCGGGGATATGTGGGGGAAAAAATCACTTCTCTGTGCTGCAACAAATAACTGGATCTTGTGTGTGTGTGTGTGTGTGTGTGTGTGTGTGTGTGTGTGTGTGTGTGTGTGTGTGTGTGTGTGTGTGTGTGTGCGCACGTGTGGGTGTACGTGTGTGCCTATACATGTTTTTGCACGGGTGCGTTTGTGCGCGCAGGTGCGTGTGTTGGCACAGGAAACACTCTCTGCTCAGATGTTATAATGAATGTTAAGTGTTGATTATAGAGTTTTCTTTTTTAAATTCTCTTTTTGTCAGTTATAACCCCATCAAGCTGTCAATCATAATGTTTTTTTGTTTGTTTGTTTGTTTGTTCGTTCTTGTTTTTTTTTATGTCAGAACCGCATGGAGGAGAGTAAAGCGCTTTTCAGGACGATAATCACATACCCGTGGTTCCAGAACTCCTCGGTCATCCTCTTCCTCAACAAGAAGGACCTCCTGGAGGAGAAGATTTCCTACTCCCACCTGGTCGACTACTTCCCAGAGTTTGACGGTACAAAATTCTATTTATATGTGCACATGATGTGTCAGTGATAAATAAGTTAAAAAGTAGATTTGTATATACCAGTTATATTACTTTACAGGGTGTCCCGAAACATTTGACATCATTTGAAATATGAATATCTGAGTAACTACATGTTGTAGACGTGTGAAATTAAATTCACCGATGTTGAAAAATAAAAGATTGAGGACGAATATAGATTTTATCAGCGATTTTCACAAAGCTTCAGAAATGTTCAATATACCAGACCACATGATGACTGAAAGAAAAAGTAAAACATTTAAACTTTTTTATTATAGTTTTTACACATCTCGTTAAAATTCGAGATCATCTGAGCGAGCGCTGGCCGCGTCGTTAGACTACGAAATGATGTCATACTTTTTGCGACACCCGGTATTTATAATGAACAGAACGCTACAGGTTGTTCATCCCTCGATCCTTCTTTTAACGATTCCCGCGTTGCCAGGTCCCCAGCGGGATGCGCAAGCAGCGAGGGAGTTCATCCTCAAGATGTTCGTGGATCTGAACCCCGACAGCGACAAGATCATCTACTCGCACTTCACCTGCGCCACGGACACAGAGAACATCCGCTTCGTCTTCGCCGCCGTCAAGGACACCATCCTGCAGCTCAACCTCAAAGAGTACAACCTGGTGTAGGCCACCATCGCCGGGGACTACTCACACACTTCAGCACAGAACAGACACACACATCTACACACGCCATACCACACACACACCCAGTTACCCATGGTCCACTTTGTTTTCCAGCTTCCTATTTTTTTTTTTTTTTTGTGCATCTGTGTGAAGGTGTTCCAGACCATTCCTGCTTTTACCCTGTCTGTCTTGCCAAAGCCCGTCCACTTTCTCTCGTCGGCAGCTCGTGTCCAAGCACTCACTCCTGTCCCCCTCCCTTTCCTCCTTTCACTTAAATTGGACCGATGAGTGATTGATTTTTTTTTTTTTCTTTCTTTCTTTCATTTTTTCAGATTGAATGACAGGGCGGGGTTAAACACTCAGACATTTCATTTTGAAAGTGTTTTTATGTGAGTGTGTGTGCGTGTATATATACATACACACACAGGAATGGAAGAACTTATCGGAACGGAAACTGGAATCAACATCCCTCACCTTCCTTTCTGCTTTTCCAGTCACGGTTTCATTCACAGTCTGCCTGGATGGGGCGAGCGATTTAGTTTTTTCTTTTCCTTCCTCCTGCCACCGGGGAAGTTTTCAAAAAGAAAGTCTCATCATATTCTCTCACACACACACACACACATATATACATATACATATACATATATATATATATATATATATATATATATATATATATACACACACACACACACACTTACAGACACAAGGACAAGCGCTGTGGTGCTAGAAGTTCTGAACGACTCCATTACACATTTTCAGAGGAGTCAAGGATCCAAAGGGTTTTCCAGCGGGTTCCACGGGTGGTGCGAGAGACGAGACTTCATGACCTCGCATCAATGAATGTAAACCTTGTGAACATTGTAATTCGGGTGGGGTGGGGCGGGGCGGGGTTCGAGGGAGGGGGTGGGGTCGCAAATCAATCAGTGTACATTGCTCAGATGATCGCTTAGAAACGTTTTAATGATAGGTTATTATTATAGCTACCGCTGTTAGGACATGAAGTATAACAGCGGCTCAATCAGAGATGGGTAAGAAATCGAACATTTTAAGGATCTATCAGTGTGTAGTACAGATATTGACTCGGTAGTTAACGTTTTTGCCAATTTTTCACACAGGTTAAGATGTTCCATTACTTCTTTCCCATGTTTGTTTTAGGGATTTTTACATAGAAACTGCTCACACCTTTTCTTATTCAGGTTTTTTTTTTCCCCCCCTCCACTCTTCTTTAATTTTCTTCCCAGATCAGTTGCTGATATTGTACTTTGCATGACTAGACTTTTATTTTTCTTTATCCTCAGAAACTTCAGCAGTGCACTCAGTAATACTCTGGATTATCCGATATCACCACAAAGTAGTGGCCTGACGCACACATTATTGCATATGTTTACTTTTTCTCTGTTTTTTTTTTTTTTTTTACGCAGAGACATCTTGTGAAATAAGAGTTTGTGGAGACACATACATTAATTTAGCTTCGTTTGGGGTCAGGAGCAAGTGAAGGGGGGGGTTCAGGAAGTCGCAAGTTAATTGCTTGTGTATATTTATATTTGTAAATACATATACACTTTATTGATTATGTAAAAAAAAAAAAAAGTCTGTGGTACAGTATCTTTGGCAAAAAGGAAAAAACTTCGTAATTGTGTACGGTTTCGGTTGGTTTCTTATGAATTACAATATTATTGATACTGTGATTTTTTTTTTCTTCTTTCTTTCTTTCTTTAATATGATTATTCAGAAGACATACACACAGCTGTACAGGGAAGCGGTTATGAGCAATAGTGAGAAAATTCAAAGAACAGAAAAACAGAGAAGCGATTTTCTCGGGTTTAAACGAAAAAGCGTACGGCCCCTGAATGTTATTATTCTCAGTATATAAGATACCTAAAGTAACTAAAGTAAATAAAGAAGTGTTTATTTATCTAATTTATGGACCAGTTTTGAAGTCGTTGGGGTCTTTTTCTGCTGTACAAAACTCTGTGGATATATTAGCATTTATTGCGTTTTTTGTTTTGTTTTGTAATTTACTTTTTTCCCCCTGAAAAATACATCACATCCATATTTTTTTGTAAACTTTGCGATTGTCCAAATTTCATGTAACATGAAATCATTTTTTTATTTTTTTTATTTTTTTTAAAGTCTTTATTGTCCGATAGAACATCCAATCATCAATTTTTTTTGTTTGTTTTTTTAAGCTGTGTGTTTACACCATTGTACGAATGATGAAATGGTGTAGGTTGAGGAGGAGGGGTGGGGGGGTGTTAAAGGGTTTCTACAGGTTTCCTTTCATAGTTTATCATCAAGGGCTAAAAATAAATAAATGCATAAAACTCACACCAAATCGGGACAGGTGACGAGGCTTCACGAGCAAAATGCAGTTCGATATAAAAGGGATGGAGGATCAGACTATTTATTTATAATAGTTTTACAGTTCAACCGCACGCCCCGTCAGATTACATGTGCTGCCCTCCATTTTACACCAGTATGTAAGACACGTACGTTTGGGCTTTCTGTAAGAAGCAAATAAATTAGTATATAATAATGCAAGATGACCAACTAAAACACTACGGTCCTGATTTACTAAAATCCCACCCTAATTTTCGTGCAGGTTGTTTACAAGCAACAAGTCAAAGAAGCAGAACTATACAGTGTTCATGGGCAAAAAAATATACAGTACTTGCTCTTCATATAATAATAAACTTGTGTTTTGATCGAGTCTCGGAAATTAATGCAAGGTGCATCGTGCGTATAAACAGTAGGGACAGTGTAGAAGGCAGGCACATTAAAAATGATTTAAGGTTTCGATCAGATCTGCGATTACCGCCATCGGTACGGTGCGTCTTTATCGCTACCCAGTGACGAAAAGGCACGTCAGAACAGATGGTTGGAGATAAGTACATTGACATGGAAGCTAAACTCAAGTGTCACCATGATTGTTTACTTCATGCAAAAAAAAAAAGTATTAAATTCTCTAGTGTGCCCCCTACTGGACTTATGTTAAACACATAGTATACGGGCAACAAATATGCTCACAACCTTCCCAGTTGATAACGCGAACCAGTGGTTTAACAGCAAGTATATTTCAGCCCTATGAGTCACACCTGAAGCTTCATCATTACTTTTTTTGTTTCTCAGCTAAAGGGCGGTTTATGCATTATTCACATACTGTACATTTGAAGAATTAATAGCAAGATATATTAGATGGAGGATTTTAGGCGAAATTTCCCCGTCTGTCCGGCTACCTGGTAAAAGTTAAACAGTAGCTCAGTTTCTTTTCAAAACCGTCTGCCGTGTTTGTTGTCATAGCTGTTTAAAAGACTTTACTTTGTTCTTGTTCATAATATTGGCTCCTAAATTGTTGCCCTCTCTCATCGGGTGTGTGTACAAAGCTTTAGCAAACCTTAGCCTCAGTGTTTAAGTGTATTAAATCGTTTATCCTTTACAATAATCTGGTTTTGAATACGTCTCTGCTGGGCAAGCTGATCATTTTCTATTAAACAAGGAACACCTCAGATCTCCCTCGAGTGACTATCGATCATCGATTTGACGATTTTAAAAACTAAAACGCGCTCCCATTTAGCACGGCAGTATTTGCTCTGTCTTTACAAAGCCTAACAGTATTTACAGTCAGTCGTGAAATTAATTAACCAAAATGTACGAATTCAGATTCCGCATCAGTCACGTCCTTGGTGTCTCAGTCCGTATAGTGTATATCTGTGATTTCAGTTTTTCGATTTGCGCATCGAGATACTGAATTGACGTCAAGCAGTTAATTGCAATATGGACGGAAGTCTCAGGATAACAAAACTATTAATATGTATTTGTTGAAAAAAAATTATAATAATTGCAACGGATGTACATGCTTGATTATTTTATATGCATTTCTTTTTAATCCTTTTATTATTTTTGTTGTTGTTCTTCTCATGCCACACCCACAAGCCCCTACTATGAGCAAGTCAGTTAGTTACTCCTTGGATGTATTGAATTAATGGAACGGACTCAGTTTGTCATCATTATAGCAGCGGTATTTATATGCGAATTCACATTTTTAAGTTTATTTGCCCGGCGTTTTTAGGAAAATGTCTACCTCGACGAGAATTTGTGCTGTTTTGGGGCATTTTCAGTATCAGGAGCGACATTAGAAGCACATGAAATGGTATTGTTGAAGATTGAAGCGGATTACTGATCGAGTCTGTCTTTCTGGTAATTTGTTTTTAATTCCTGGTCTATAATCCTAAACAGTATGCAGTGTTGGCCCTCATCACAGTAACCTTGCAGTTATTTAGCTATTTTTCGGTATTGTGCTGAGATTTCGCATGAATCACGGTTTACACCTGGTTATACAAGATGAAAAACACATTAGCACAAGTGTACTTGGCGAAGCAAGCGGTACAGTGTGTGAGTGATTCATGGACTGTAAGTAATTCTATATGGAGAGGAATGAGTCAGTAACGCTTTGTAGTGGCAGAAGAGGATAGTGCTTTAAAATTCTGGTTCGGGAAGTCGATTACAGATGTATTCGGCTCATATTCCGCCTCAAAGGATCACAGTAACGGGTGATCATTTCAACAGCGGAGTAATTACAGTTTATGACAATTAAAATATTATAGTTATAACAATTTAGTGTATATATGGCATATCAAATCCCAACAAAATAAACGCATTAAAATGCAGTGCACATTTCCAAATGACATTCTTGGTCATGTCCGGGAGGACAGCAGGTTAAAATGGTCTGGTGATGAAGTTTTTCTCAACTGGTCGGTTTATTACACGGTTGGTACTAGTACTGTAAAGGAGCACCGTAAATGCAGAGTTAATTTCGGGGGCAATTCGATTTTTACACACTTCCAGTTTGCATGAATTAATTTGCTGCAGTGCAAATACTACAGACATACAAGTCATGCACTAAAAAATTCGGCTTTTCTAAATCAGCATCGCATCAATCTTTACAGTCCCAAAAAAGCATTTTATGCATCTTTTTTTTCTTTTTTTTTTATATAAACAATTTCACAATAGGTATGATGCAGAGTGGTATGTGAAATATCAATTTCTCTTGATTTTTATTTTATTATTATTATTATTATTTCATTTTTTCCATTATACCAGATGTACATGTTATGTTATATCATGTGCCAATGCCCTCCATGGAGACTAACTTTAGTGCCAACTGTTGTCCAAATCCCACAGGGACTTAAGGATGACATATGGTGCCCTTTTTTTAAAAACCCAATCGAAACACTAAAAAAGATAAAAACCCAATGACTTTATTCTGTATTTAAGATTTGAGAAAAACTGCTGTTTTTTTTTTATTTTTATTTTTTTTTAGTTTTGTTAATTTTTAATAAATTGTAATTTTTAAACTGCATGTGCTCTGTGTTGGGGTTGGAGTTTATGGGATAAGAAAATATTAATACATCGTTCTCACCATATTCTTTTTTTTTTTCTTCTCTTTATTTGTATCGATTCATTTCAACCACTGTTGCCTGAACCTCATTCGAACATGGAAAAGATTTTCATAACCGCCTTCTAAAAAAATCTATTAAAAAAAATAAAAAATAAAGTATCTGTTTTAAATTTAAATAAATTTGTTCCTATACTTGCTGCCTGTCTTGACTGTTTTCTTTGATTTCATTGCAGACTTGGGACCTGTGAGATTTCCGTCAATGACTCCTTTATTTTAATCTTCAATAATAGTGAGGAGTTTAATCTGGCTGAAAATTCAATTTGTCTATTTGGTCTACGCACTAAGCTCTACATTGAGCAGAAACTTACTGCAACACTGTAGCACAGAGAAGCATGGTGGTGGTAGCTTTTCATCAGCTAGAACTGAGATTGAGGTTGAGATGGACAGAGACAAACTAGCAGTAGAATTTTGACCAGAGCAAAAGTTCCTCAACTCTTAACAAACTGTTAAAGCTACACTGGACACTCAAGTGATTGCATGAGAACCAAGAAGTTGAATATGTTCGCAAACTGAATCTGTGGCAGTTCCTCTCCGCCAACAGTCTCCACATAGTCTGAGAGCGCTTGTGCAATTTTGCCAAGCAGAGTTCATCCAAAAATAGATCCAGGTTCGAGATCTGCAACTAAAATGTGACCTGAAGCCAAAGTCAATAATGTAGCCAGATGTTGTTCTACCAAGTATTAAACAAATTGGTGGAAACATGCACAACCGGCATGATTGCTCTTTGTTTTAGCAATGTTAAATGTTGGACATTTCAGCTTCAAGATTGTAATATAAAACTGAAACGTTCAACAGGGGTGAATATTAAAAAATGGTTACATAATACACTGGGTATTCAAGTCAAACCGGGACTTGTGATGACACTTTCAAGCACAATTCATGCACTGTACACCGGTGAAACGCTTATCCGGAGTAAAACATTTGAAACACTTGTATGAGGTGTCTCAGAGCTCTCTCTCTCTGCAGTCGTTCGTCTAGGGAACTCCTGAGTCATACTGTGACTTGCAGTAGAGACGCATCTGTGTGTGGGAACTGTACACACATTACAGGAACTCGGCTGTGCCACATCCCCTGTACAGTCCTGACCTCGCTCTGAGCCATTAAAGGAGTTCCTGGGAGGCCAATCCAATCATGGCTCTGACAGACTGAGAAACCTTCCTACTTTAATGTTATCCAAGCACTAGGGAAACGCTGGGAAAAGTCCCCGGTTGACTTGAATGCACCTCGTTGATGATGATACAGTATCGTCTCCTGTACAGTATATTGGAACATGTGAGTGATAAGTGTTCCTTGTTGCCCATGTATGCCCTGTCATCAGAATGCAGAATGTAGGTAAAAGTGATTACATTGCTGGGTGGACAACCTGCAAAGTATTATGGGTATTGCACTTTTCGGTATGACGGTAACCTTACTTGATTAAAAGACAAATTTGTATAGTATGTTACATAAAGTTTATCTTTGGAAATCATTTGTGATTAATATTAAATGCAGAACAAGAACTTACTTCAGTCATTACATTTTTTTTTTCTCAGTTGTATCATATTAAAAAGGGCAGGGTAGGAGGTTAGGGATAGGGATCTCCCCTTTCTGAACAGTGCAGAGTATTTTCATGCGGTTCTGCCCCTCGTGAGACCCCCTCCACTACACATGTGATGGATCATCTGGTGAATGAAGACATGAGAGCGATTCCAATTTAGAGAAGGCTTCAAGCTCAGTGCAGTGATGAGTGTGTAAGTAAAACGTCGAAACGGTGCAAAGGTTTTACAGAAGGCTGAACTTGCTTAGGAGACTCATCTCATGTCTGTGGAAACTGTAAACACAATCATTCACCAACACCACTTGGACATTACAAGAACTTGGCTAGGAGTTATTGCCACATACTGTAATGCTGTGAAGAGAAATAAAGGGAGTTTTCACTCTAATAACTGTGTTCTGTTATTCTGTACATTCAAAAGTCCCACTTTGACTTGAATGCCCCTTGTATATAATCATATTATTATTATTTTCCAGTCCATGTGGTCTATACAGCTATTTAATTCTCCAAACAATCTTACCAATACTTTGATTAATGCAGCTCTAACAATTCAATTAATAGACTACCTCTTTTTTCAGGTTTATGAATCTTGGATGACCGAAATGTTTTTTTTGTTCTTTAGGTTAAATATATCATTAAAGCACACAACAAGAACAACATGCTTTATAGTCATTTTATTGTATGATTACATATTTTGCTTTTACAGAACGTGTACAGAACTGCATCCTCTATCATTAACAGATATCTTAAAGCGATGCTACTTCAAGCCAAAAGGTCGGTCTGAACACGTTCAGCAGTTGTAGAGCTTGTTGATCCTCAGAATGTCGATGGTGGACAGTTCCTGTCTCTGTCCAATATTCACTGACTCATTGGGAATAGGAGTGATGGT
>JAQMYL010000018.1:15484744-15496330 GCA_030014365.1 Clarias pachynema
AGTGTTTATATAGAAATATGGTACATTTGCTACACAAATGTGTGGAAAGTTTGATCGGCAAAGTTTGACTTCATATACTTCATACAGTGGTGGCCAAAAGTATTGGAACAAAAGAGAAAATTACAATGTTTTAATGACAGTTTTTATTTATTAATTTTTTTAATATGATGATCTAGATGATAAGAATTTTGTTGTTTTATTGGTGGCATAGTGGTTAGCACGATCGCCTCGCTCCACCAGGGTCAGGGGTCAATTGTGCATCTTAGTGCATGGAGCTTTTTGGGTTTCCTCCACGTTCTCTGGTTTCCTCCTACTTTCCAAAGACATGCAGGTTAGGCCAATTGGCGTTCCCAAGCTGCCATAGTGTGTGTGTATGTGTTGTTGTACAATCAACATTTAGTATAAAGTCCTATATTCTTTAAAACCTGCTGGATCCAGCTTAACTTGGTCAGAACGACATCTGCAGTACTCAGGTGTCACTCGCTCAGCCATTTTTTTTCCTGCAGAGGTGGACACGCCGTCTTCAGAAAGTCATGTCACATATTCGTTCTACCCGTTAACTAAACAAGCTCATTCTAATCAGCACAACTCTTCAGCCAGATAAGTGAGAACTAAGTAGAGGAATCTGTTCTTTTGACATTACCTCATCAAATGCCTCCAAAGTCTCAAAACTCAACTTGACAGTGTCCAGCTTCTAACGCGGACACGCAGGGTTTCTAACGCGGACACGCAGGGTTTCTAACACACGTGATTTTCGACCAATTTCCGATCGCTGTGTTTTGAGACGTCTCGGATAGAGCACCTCGGAAGCTTTTGCACTCTGTAAATAGTTTTTCAAAAATCAGTTTAGCGCCCTCTCTGGTGTTAAATCGTCACTGATGGATAATAAGGACGTGTGGGAATTGGATGCGACTAAATTAGGGAGAAACTCTGAGCGAAATTGCAAAAATAAATCAATTAAATAAAATAAAAACATGTTACAACAAAGAGTGCCATAAGATCGCGTTTTAGATCTTCCACTGACTCAAATAGTGCACGCTCCTATGTGTGGGTTTAATTGATCACGTATTCCTGTGGATTAATTAAAAAAAAAAGAAATAAAATTAAGTTGAAATAAAGTTGAAGTTCAGGACGTTTAGAGCAAAACAAAATTATTTTGAATGCTACTTTGAATTCTACTTGAACAGCATAATTAGTTTCCACATCCTTAAAAGTTTTTTCTAGATACAAGACACAGAAAATATGGGTCACTTTAGGGAAGAAAAAAAAAACAAGCTCAGGTTTTATCATTTTTATTCTTCTAAGTCACTGAAAGACGAAGGGTGTTCGAGGGGCTGCTTCAGCTTGAACGCCTCCCAGCCCTGACGGACGAGTGGAACGATGAAAGAAGGCATGGAAGAGAGGATAAACAGAGCGTCGAGATGTCAGATCTGTGATCCGTTTAAGGCTCAGAAGTTGTAAAGAAAAAAAGTACCACTCGGTTTTGTTCCTTATCTCTATAAACATTTACATTCTTAGCTCGACCAATCGCGTCTCGTTTGTTCAGTACTAACCAATCAGGTGGCAGAGGCAGCGAGACCCGGTTGTCATGGTGATAGAAACATTTTTTTTCCCCTCTTTCTCTTGCCGAAGAGGGATTAGGTGAAGTGGAAATGAGAGCCTGAAGAAAAGTGTGTGTGTGTGTGTGTGTGTGTGTGTGTGTCTAAGAGAGAGAAAGAGAGAGAGAGAGCAAGAGCGAGCAACACCTCCCCCTTCACAGTAACTTCAGGCTGGAATGTAAATATTTTACCTGATACGCTTACACACCGGCACGGTCCGTTTCAGCCGTGCCTCACACACACTTACACACACACTTGCACACCAATCCAGATTACTATTCAAGGCTTTTCACCCGGTGTAGAAATATTACTCTATTTACTCTATGTGCTGACTTGGCAAACAACCTTGTAAAAAAGCTTTCTCTCTTTTTTTTTTTTTCTTTCCCTCTTTGTGTGTGTGTGTGTGTGTGTGTGTGTGTGTGTGTGTGTGTGTGTGTGTGTGTTTGCATTACTACCTCTCTTGCAGTCTAAAGCTGGAGTGTGATAAGCTGGCCACGGAGAAATCAGAGATGCAGCGTCATTACATCATGGTGAGTAAATCCTGCACGTGGAAATGAAAGGAAGTTTGTGCCCGAAGAGGGACGGCATATTGGCAGCAAAGATTGGCAAGATCCAAGTCTTCCCACTTTCACGATTTTTGTAGCACATTGCAACGGTTTAAAAAATTGTGGCTTGCCAAGGCTCTGACCTCATCAGCTACGGCGGTGCATTGACTTGCTTAAGAAGCAACGAAACACCATGTGAGGTCACGGAAAAGCCGATAATGCCAGTTGCTTATTAATAGTTCCCACAAGGGTCACGTAACTTTCTGCCCTACGGCTGCCCACAATTAATTACAGAAGGCCACGAGTGATCAGAGTTAGACCGTACGGTGAACCTCCGACAGATCCTACTGGTCATAAAATGCCAAAGTTCTGCCGCTTGAGTCACCCTGATACACCCTGGTAAGCCACGATCCTACCATACGACTCATCACAATTCGTTAACGTAAAAAAGAAATCATGTTAGAACTGGGCTTTATCGTTCAGAGCTGTGTCTATGGCTCGTTTCTTTCATGCACCTGTGTGGCGTCAAGCTTGACAATCATGAAGGTTGAAATCTGATGGTAAACTTTTTACCTTTTGTTTGGGTATTGGGGGAAGAAGTTGTGAACTCTCTAGCGTAACGTGTAAACTGAGTAATATTGGATAAGAACAGGCTTGAAACTTGACAAAAGGAATGAAATCTGTTCAGGTGCCGGATCTTGCTCGGCAGCAGGTTAAGACATGCATCCGTCTTATCAGTTAGAAAGCACCACTGGACAGTTTTGTCTTTGTACTTTGGTCGTGTAAATCGAGGCCATCAAGCTAAACACGAAGACGCAACAAGATCTTTTAGTATTAATGAATTCTTACAAGACTCCGAGGGCTGAGTTTATCCAGACATGTTTGTGACTTTTTCATCGTTCTGTTCAAATTTAAGAGCTGAGAGGGAAACCTACTTTTTTCATAATAAAAAAAAGCCATGATGCAATAAATCGCATCATACAGTAGTACATACTGCAGTCTTCCACAGCAACTATTCCAAATCCTGGCCAGTACACTCACCAGCCCCTCATTAGGGTTTAACCGTTCAAGTCAAATATTGAATTGACCAATCAAATGGCAGCAACTTGGGCATGTACACATGGTCAGGACGATCTGCTGAAGTTCAAACCGAGCATCAGTACGAGAAAGAACAGCGAATTAAATGTCTTTGAACGTGCTGGCATGGTTGTCGGTACCAGACAAGCTGGTCTGAAACTGCTGATCTACTGGGATTTTCGCACAAAACCATCTCTAGGTTTTACAGAGAACGGTCTGGAGAAGAGGTCGGAGGAGAATGGCCAGACTGGTTCGAGCTAATAGAAAGGCAACAGTAACCCAAATAACATCTCAGTACAGCTGAAGAGCATCTTTAAAGAATCAACACGTTTCCATTAGCTACAGCAGACTACAGAAGACCACACCTGTCAGCTAAGACCCAGAAACTGAGGCTGGAACTCGCATGGGCTCACCGAAATTGGACAAGAGAAGATTGCTCTCAATTCAGTCTCAATTTCTGCTGCGACATTGAGATGGTAGGGTCAGAATTTGACGTAAAATAACATGAAAGCATGGATCCATCCTGCCTTATATCAGCGGTTCAGGGTGGTAGTGGTGGTGGTGTAATGGTGTGGGGAATATTATTTTGCGACACATTGAGCCCCTTGGTACAATTTGAGCATTAAAGTCACCAGATCTCAATCCAATAGAGCACCTATGGGATGTGGTGGAAAGTCACATCATGGATGTGCCATTGAGAAATCTGCAGCAAAGTGCATATCAATGTGGAACTAAGGATTTTTTTTCATCACCTTGAATCTATGGCATGAAAATAAAAAAATCTCCAAAACCATCAAAGACTCTGGAAGGCTACAAGAGCGAGCATGTTCCATTTACATGGATCCATCTGATGGACACTTCTCTCTCTCTCTCAGTCATTTGCATGAGGGGCAGAATGCAAACCAAGCTGTTAAGGAAACATTTAAATATTGAGAGAGCTGCGTTAACATTGGTCCATATTCAACCCCTTACAATGCCAGAGTTGGAATCATTTAACTATCAGTTAACAATCGTCTGTCCGGCTGGCGTAGTCACCATTACGATTGACTCCAGGTGTGCGGATATCTTTGGCAGCACATCTGTAATGGGGTTTAATAAAGCGTACTGAAATTAAGCCGAAACTGCTTTAAAAAAATATTTATTTTTTTACGTGTATAAAAGGTAACACTTATCCAGCATTAAAGTATTTTTAAATGTCAGTTATTGTACTGGTCCAGCAGTTTTATATGCCTCCACAGATGGTGCACCTTTATTCCACATATTTTACATGGAAGGATAATTAAGCCCGGCTTACTAGTTCTCGCAGACATGGTTGGATTATACACAAAAAAGTTACCACGTAAAGGACAAATTATCAGGCTCCATCAAGCAAAGAAAGCAACTACGGCTATTTGAAATGACTGGAACTGGGTTAAAAACAAGTCAACACATGAAAAACCTGGAAGGATAGTGCTGAACTGTCAGAAACCATAAAACCATACTGTAGCTATGTTCAATAGTGATGAGAGAACTCGGGATTGGGGGATTGGGACTAAACACCCCTAGTCATTTTTACTTCATTTTTTTTATTTACACTAAATTTTTATAAATTTCAATTTTTTTTCTATATTTTCTATATTTTGCTATATTGTGAATGTCCTTATTTGTACAGTATATTTTTATTTTTATCTTAGTTAAATACATTTTTTTATTGTATTTCTTTTTATACATATTTATTTCTTATCTATAAGCTTTTATTTTTGAAGGTCACTGGCGGTCGTATAAGCATTTCACTGCATATCGTACTGTGTATGACTGTGTATGTGACGAATAAAATTTGAATTTGAATAAACAGCTGCGTGTCCATAAGAAAACCACAAAAATTGGATACTGGGGCAATGAAAAAGGTCATGTGGTCTGATGAGTCCAGATTGACCCTATGCGTTACGCCATCATGTATAAGTCTCTGGAGATTGTTAGAAGTGTTATGATCTGAGGTTATTTCAGTTGGTCAGGTCTAGACTCAGCAACATTATGTGGCAATAAAATGAAGTCAGCTGAATGACCAGGTTCTCACATCTATGGAGTTTTTCTTCCCTGATGGCACGAGGCGTATTCCAGGACTCAAATTGTGAAAGCGTGCTTCTGGGAGTATGAGGAATCGTTGTCGCACATGAACTGGCCACCAGATTGTGTGCTGTACAGTAATCAAAGCTAAAGGTGATTGAATAGAGTCTTTTTATTGGCCAGGTAGTGTAGTTCTTGAACTTATTCAGGAAGGATTGTGTGAATAGCCAATGCATTACTTCTGAATTTTAGAAGGTCTTGGTTTATAACTACACCCCTGAAACTTGCGCACTTCTTTTAATACATCGTTGTTTCTATAGTAACCAGACGTTAACCTGTATAGCTTACATAATCTTTTTACATACAATAAGGCTAAAAGTAGATGTTAAAAATCATGTTATTTAACAAAGAAACTTATCTAATTAATATGTTTTTTTAGTTATTTAAAGACAGATTTATTACACTGTATGGAAGGAGTCTCTTGTGTCAGAGCATTTGAACAACCTATAATAAGTTTCCAACACATTTTATTTTTTTAAATCAAACATCAGAAAAATCTTTTTGGAAAAAATTTTTCAAGATGTCTTAAAATCTTTAAAAAATGAATGCTCAAATTTGAAATTAAAATGAAACATTAAGCATGATACATATGTTTTCTTTTGTTGGATTTTCAAAGGAGAAATGTATTGACCTTTTTTTGATCAATAATGAATCATAAAGAAGTCTGCGTTTTATCATCAAGAATAAATAAAAATAAATGAATAAAAAACAAAGTCGACCCAAAACCAGCCGATCGGAGCAGCCGGGTTCAATCTGATTTACTGTTTCAGATCGGAAAGGAAACAGCTATTCAGAGTTGATCTTGTTCCTGTCTCTGATTGGCTGGGTTCGTGGCACATTCATCATGCTGTGACAAGTTGTATAAGCTCCAGTGTTCCCAGTTGGACTCCTCTCGTCAAAACATGTCTTATAACAATTTGGCTAATTTAAGTGAGACAAAGGAATGCGTGTTAATAAGTGAGCTTCAATTTGAGATATCTGTAACTGATATATTATAGTTTGCTCTGTTTTTGGACTGGTTGTCAGCAGTGCCTTGTGGAGGTGTTATGACATGTAATTCGACATCCTGTTTAAGGACAAAGTGGGCTTTTTTCGCTCAGGAACGTGACCCAAATGCAAGTCTGTACAACTTGGGGAAAAAAAAATAATAATTTGACACATTCTGAGCGATAATGGTTAAACTTTGCGGTTTACTGTTGTGGAGAAATCTGTACGGATCGTGGATCAATTACAGTCCGTTCACACCAGCAGTCATGTCACATCACACCACCCAAATCATCATTGATTATTTTCCTTGATTGTGGTCCACTTCATTCATATTTATGGCTGTTGAACCTCTTTAAGAAATTCATCTGTAAGAAGGTTTCTGTTTAATCATAGTGTTAGTCTGAGCATCATCTAGTGCTTGCATTTCTCCCGCAATCAGACCCTCACTGTGAACCGGGTCTCCTCCCGTCAATCTTTTTTTTTTGTCCATCACTGTAATGTGTTTTCTGCATGGGAGGGGACAGGAGGCTTCTCTTTGTTTCTTTGTGTTCCCTTCTTTGCATATATACCTGTATTCATTACTCTAATATAACTGCTCATACAGACTCTAGTTGCACTTAAACACGAATTTTGCTGTGAAAGCTGCTGATTTAAGATAATCCATGCATCATCAATGCCTAGACATGTGATTAATAGATTGATTTTTTTTTTTTTTTGTGCAGTAATTCCACTACGCTGCTGTTAGTTTCATGCATCTCTGCATCTCGCACTTTTCTTTAACACAAAACCCTGGAGCATTTCTTTTTCTTCGCACCGAAAATTCGCTCTATCGATCGGCTTTAAATATGAAGTCTATGAAGTCAGCTCATAACCGATCGATAAGAGGCCAGTATTGTAACGGCAGCAGACCAACATAGCGACCGCGTCTCAGGGGAATACGCGAGGCGCTCCGGTTCACAATGCATGTTTTGCCTCCGAGCAAAAACACTTGGCTTGTTGCCACTGCGGGAGGCAGAGACGGCTCGTCTTTGTTTAGATTTTTTTATATATATACATATATAAAAATAGCGTTTACAAAATAATTAAGCCTTTTAGAGTAAAATCTTTTAATTAGTCAGAGAAGATATTTTATGAATAAAATGTTAGACCAAAAAAAAAAAATCTGCAGTCTCTTCTGGCTTATCGAACTAACAGGGTTGTATATTTAATCCTTCTTTTTTTTGTTTGTTTTTCTTTTTTTTTTTTCAAAAATATTATTGTTAATACTTTCATTGGGTAATAATTTAAATTTAATATTTGGTGTTTATTTTTACATCTCTAAATTCATCGTTTTCTTCTTTGTATGTAACACCAAAAGCATGACGTTCATATCAGATATTGAGATTTTCTCTTCTTCTTTAATTATTTTAACATTGTTACTGACAGCATTAACACATTAACCCTTGTTTTAATTAAAAACCCTTAACGTGTTAAATCATTCCATGCAAATAAATTCAAATTTGGTTAGCACCGTGTCCTCGCACCTCCTGGGTCGAGGGTTCGATTCTGGGACTCGGCTCTGTTCGCGTGCTTAGTGGGTTTCCTCCGGGTACTTCGGTGCATGTAGGAGACGTGTAGATGGGTGTACGTGTGTCGTTGCAGGGGACAGCCGCGTTCATATTTCCTGTAGCGTGAGAGTAAGTGTTCATCAAGGGTTCATCCTGGGATAAGCTCCAGACCTCAGGTGACCTGTACAAGATAAAGCGGTATAGAAATTGAATGAGTGAATAAATCTAATTGCAAAGCCTAAACCGGGTCTGAGAACAGTTCTCGAGCCTATCAGGTTAAACCTGTTCTTGATTCTAAACTGTTCTCAGAACTGTGTGTTAGCGCATCCCTGACTTGCGGTGGTTGAATCTGTCGAGATCAGATGCACTAGCGACACTTCATTGATGCATTTCTTTGCAGTAACTCCTGAAAATGGAAGAAACCAGCATTAAATATAGTGACAGAATCACGGTCACTGAAATGACGAGGTCTTCTTTCATAAATCCTTTTAACCTCAGACAGAAATACCATCTCATATCTCCTGTACATGTGTCTGTATAGCGCGCACACTCGCATGGTGTGAGCTAATGGATGCTCGTGTGCCACTATTTGATCGATCTGCTGTTTTTAACCTCATCTAATCGAGGCTATTACCTGCCTGTTCTTGTCATGACGCATTACACATTGTGTTATCGTGCACGGGTCCACTTTACTGACACGTGATATTGGGAATCGGTACGTTCACATTATTAGCCTGAAGCGAGTCAAATCTTATTTTTATACCCTAATGTGGCACAGATCAGATTTTCTTTTACTTGGTTTTTTTTTCCAGATCAGATCTGAGTCGCTTTTGTATGTAGTCCTAAATTCAATACATATCCGATAATACACAGTCATGCGACTTGAGTGAGAACGTCCCAAAACGTTTTTTTTTTTTTTTGTGCTTAAAATCACATCCATTGTTTGAAATGAATGAGGGGTCACATAAATATACCGTATTTTAACCTAAATGACGTGAGCAAAGACGGCTGGAGAACAGCCGCGTCCACGACGGGGTCAGATAAAAGTCACGAATATGAACCGTCGTGACGTGCAAATCCGATCTGAACAAACAAATCAGAATTGTGTGATATGAACGCAGTCTTTCGAGCTCATTCAGTGTGCTGTTTAATGAAGGGTAGTATATAGTGTGCATACGGCTGTGCTCTAAATGCAGCCTGTTTAACGCGATCTCCTCTCTCTTGCCTGCGTTGCAGTACTACGAGATGTCGTACGGACTCAACATCGAGATGCATAAACAGGTAAGAGACTGCAGTGAGTGAATGTCTGGGTGGAAGGTAAGTGTGTCGTGGCACGTAGGTACATTTCTGAACATGATGTATTGATGCAGTAGGTAGGCAATACTGCTAATAACTTTTGATACATGTTCAGATTCGTACGTATAATAACATCATTTATGCATCTGAGATAAATGTAGGGAAAACATTTTTTTCTACAGAGCCCCTAAAGGAAAAAGTGCGACCTCACGAGAGACCATAATTGCTAAAGTAGCAAAGTAATCCTCATCGTTAACAACAATCATACAAGAGGCGTTCGAGTGAAACCGGGACTTTTGATAGAACAAAGTTATGAGAGTAAAAAAAACCCTTTAATTTCTCTATATAATCTTCTGCGACACAAATACATTTATTATCCCAGTATTCCACTAGTGCTTGGACACCAAGTTTTCTCAGTACGCCGCAGCCGGAATTGGACTGACTGCTTCTTTAACGTCTGAAATGTTGGCCTCCCGGGAACTCCTTTAATGGCCCAAACATGTGGATATTGTTTGGAGCGAGGTCATGCTTCGTAGATATGAGAGAAATTCTCGTAACCAATCATAACGCAGGATTTTATATATAAATAATACAGTACGCACCAAAATATACAGTACTGAAATAAAAAGACGAACAATATCACCTTGTTGTCATCTGCGAGTTTATTAAGTTTATTTTATTATTTTTTTTTATTATTAATTATTAAACTAATCTTACACCTTACACACTGATTGTAACACTAATGTATCCAAACCAGCACCTTAATACAGTACTAACCTGTGACCAGCTGCTGTTTAAATGTCTGTTGTGGAAAACTAATCCAGATGTTCTGACCAATCAGTACTGAGAATTCAGCATTGGTGTATAGAATGGCTCGTTATTTTTTTAGTCACCCAGTTGATATGTAGGCAATACTGCTCATAACGTTTGATATGAAGTTGTATAATAACTAGTATAATGATATGTTCAGATTCAAACACAATAGCATGATTTAGCTGATATTCAGGAGCACTGTGTCTGATCTGTGTGTTTTTATTCTCTTTGCTCAGGCTGAGATCGTAAAGAGGCTGAACGCCATCTGCGCTCAGGTGCTGCCCTACCTGTCCCAAGAGGTACAAAGTGTATTTATATATGTTTCTCGTATACGGTCTAGTCAGCTTGAAGTGTAGAATCTGATTAAACCTAATGTTATTTGTTCACGCAAGTCATAATATATTTTTAGATGTTAGAGCTGTTGGTATTAGTGTTAATGTTTCAGTCGTCGTTTCTGCATGAGATTAAGAGCGGATTGTATCTCGTTTCACTTTTCTCCAGGATAAAAGCTTTTTCCTAAATGAATGTCTGCTCTGACATATAATAGAGAGGGCTTTTTGCTTCTCATTTCATCTCATTTGTCCCAGACTGCCTGAACGTTTCAACTCATCATACAGATACAGGTCGAGAGCTCTAGTTAATGTTCACGTCAGAACCATGTCGACCGTGGAGCGGTCATTATTCATTAGTTTCTCGCTAATCCTCAGCGCTGCAGTTTTGGTGACCGTGTCATTAGCGTAGCCACACGTTCCTTGTCTTCTTGCCTGACAGGAACCCAGGTGTAGCCCATCCTCCTGAAGGCTTCGATATCCTCAGATGCTTTACAGCTCAATGGTTGAAAGTTTGTTGATGTTACAGTAGACTTTAGGTCCTTTCTTCCGAAGCGAACAACCTCATCGAAAAGCATCTGCAGAACCGCTCTGCTTCTCGCTGGATGTCTAGAGTCTGCTGTGAATGAGCTTTCTAGGAATTTCCTGAAGTACTCGAAACAGCCACGCAGTTTCGACCTACTGTATATCTTGTGGTGTTATGAAGTTCGTCTTACACGGGTTCAAACCTCAGTACCGCCAAGCTGCCACTGTTGGGCCCTTGAGCAAAGCCCTGAACCCCTACCTGCTCAGATACGAGATAAAATGTGCATCGTACAGTAAATATAAATCTCATTACAGTAAATCACTGGATCTGCGCTCTCCCAGTGCTTCATCGCTATCTGAAATTAACAACAGATGAGTCTTATCTTCTTTGCAATCTGGACAACTGCCTGCCTGGTTCCCATACGGAAATTTATTTAAATTTTTTATTATTATTATTATTATTATTTTTTATAAATCCAGATTTTTTAAAGCTAAAAAAGTAAAAAGCTTTCCTTTTGGTTACTAGAGTAGGTTAGATCGAATGATAGATATTCTAATAAATAACATTAGTGAGCTGCATTAATAATTATGTCAAGTAAAGTTCATCACAAGGATATTAAGAGTGTGTGTGTGTGTGTGTGTGTGTGTGTGTGTGTGTGTGTGTGTAGCATCAGCAGCAGGTCCTGGGAGCAATAGAGAGAGCCAAGCAGCTCACTCCACCAGAGATGAACTCAATCATTCGGGTAGGCTGTCTGCTTTATTC
>JAQMYL010000018.1:15513175-15534225 GCA_030014365.1 Clarias pachynema
CACACACCACACACAATCACATGCTGCCAAAGCTGTACTTATGATGGCATGTTATTACAGGCCTACAAAGATATGCAGATCAAACAGGTGTGTGTGCATGTGTGTGTGTGTGTGTGTGTAAGAGTGGGAAAGAGAAAAAGAGATTATAATCTGAGAGCACTGTTGCTCTGTAAATATTTTGTGGAGGTGGAGGTGTTCAGTATACACATACAGGTGTGTTTGTGTATCTCTGTGTGTGTGTGTGTGTGTGTATGTGTGCATAAATACTCACTGTGCCGGGCCATTCTTATTGTCACAGGCATGTTTAATACATATGGAATCTCTCTATATATTTATCCTGGCATACTCTGCTGTTTAAAAATGGCCAGTTTGTAAAAGTCACATGCGTAGAGCTTACGCAATCTAGAGCAAAAACAACTAATAAATAGAACATACTGCTGGTCCAAGAAAAGAACACATACTTACATCATTTTTTACAGAGATTTTTAGATGTACAGTTTGACGTTTCCATGGAAATGCATTTTTAATGGATGTAAAATAATCTTTTTAAATTCTCTTCACATCACAATTCTTGTCTCGGGTGCCAAAGAAGTAAAAAAAAAAAAGTCTTAAACAGTAAATTTGACTACAAGTACATTATTATTTTTTTTTATTATTATTTCTGGAAATATATATATATATATTTTTAATTAAATCGCAGAATGCCATTCAGGCATATAGTTAAGGTTCCAAGAGTGGTTCTCTGGCAGGCTTCACAATTCTCTGGCCACTAGCACACAACACTATAAAATAAATGTGTGTGTTATAAAAAAGAAAAAAAAGAAAAAAAAGAAAAAAAAAAGATCAAAAAAAGACCAAAATACCACCAGTATTTAATTTTTCTAATATCACAGCAATTTTGCTAACATTTTCTTTCTTTCTTTTCAGTATCAGTTAAAAATCATCGTTAAGATGGGGAGAAAATCAATTAAGTGATGTATCGTGATCATTTAATTATAACTTATCAAAATCACCACACTGATTCCAAAATCGCTTTATTTAAAGTTCTCTTTAAATTTATATATGTTTGCTTTTGAGGTGGTAACGTTGCAGTTCCTCTATAATCCTACAGGTGGTGCACTCTAAACTACAGTAAGTCCACGAACATTTGCGTTACGAATATATGAATTTTCGCTGTAAAGGAAAGTAGCTCATACTGTATGTATTGTACAGAAAATAGACACTGCAGTGCACCAGATACCAATATTTACAATTATATACAATATTTTCAGTGTGTAAGTCAATGTATAAAATGTCTAAGGTCCGGTATATTGTACGTGTGTGCTCGTTAAGCATGTTAAGTACTTGTTAGGCGTGTTTAAAAAGTCTTACATGCGGTTACAGTTTTTGGCCAAATGATGGCAGTGTGGGGAAGAAAGGGGACAGATGCACCGCTTGGATTTAGCCGAGTGGATTGGTTTGCTTTACATTGTATATTTGTGTCAAAGGTGTATAAGGCTCACATTGTCGGACTTAAGAACATATCTGACTTACGAACGTGCTCCCAGAATGGAACTCGTTCGTAAGTCAGGGACTGTATTCACACATTAGAAGGAAACATAGCATCCTTGTGGATAGAGCAATTTTTTGCTAGGTTTCTTTATAATTATAACAAAATAACAAAATGTAAAATAACCCAACCCCTTTTCTTTAAAGAAATGGACACACTGACTTTAAAACTGATTTCTTTTTAAATAAATGTTTAATTTGCATTCATATAGGTCAAATGTTGCCATTCCTCTACAACCCTACAGGTGGCGGACTCTAAACTATTCACACATTGGCAAGCAGTCGAGCACCCTGTGTGGCAGGATCACATTATTTGCTAAGTTTGTTTAGAATTTTAATAAAATCTGGAAGGAAATGTATATATAACTGGAATTTGTATACAGAATTACAATACAAATCGAATCGGCACCTGGGTATCGTGATAATTTCGTATTGGTAGGTCCCTGGTGTTTCCCATCCCTAATTAGCCACACGGGTGGGCATCCCTGGTAGGTAGTCAGCGTTACAATACATTAAAGTCAGATACAGTCTTATGCAAAAGTTTAGGCACCCCTTGATAAATAACAGATATTGGTGAATTTTTTTATTGAAAAGATGTTAACACAGTCTTGGAAATGGAAAAAATGCACAATATTTTCAGCAAACATTGATGCATAATTACTTTTTATGTCATAAATTGAACAAAAATTAAAAATGAAAACATTACAGCACTGTGCAAAAGTTTGGGCACCCTAAGAGTTCCACAGTCTCAGATTCTTTTCACAAGATTTCCGACATTAATCAGCTTGTTAGATCTGATCAGATTTAAATACCTGAATCTGAAAGCCACTAGGCTTCTTCTGAAAAAAACAACAGGAAGGAAGGAATGAAGGAGGGAAGCATGTCGTAATAAACAAAGAGCAGAGTTCGCTTCCTCTTGGACAGTAAGGAGCTCGAAACCCTATCATGTGATCTCAGCTCAATCTAATTTAATTCCCTGTAGTGTATTTAATCTGCAGGGTAGTCATTTCAGTCCTGCGGCTGTTATAAAAGGGAAGAGGTAATAGAGATGAGGTCATCGCAGTTAAGAGCAGGCCCGAGCCGGAGGTTCGCAAACCGCAAAGTGTGTCTTAATGCCTACAGTGGACATGTAGATCACAAAACATGTGTCAGATAGTAGATAACTGCTTCATAATGTAGCGTGATATCCAGCAGACGCTGTATGAATATCATCTAGTTTGGAGGAGGTTTGTTAGATTTTTGAGTAGTATATAAATATATACAGCATTACCTCAACATGAGAATTTAATCGGTATCGGAGGCGAGTTATTAAGATGAAAATTCGTATTGCGAAACGCATTCTTCAATAGGAAATAATGTAAATGCAGATAATCCGTTCCAGCCATCCAAAAATGTGTCCAATATTACTAATTTCCAACACTGTAATCATATTTTTGCATATAATAACAATCAAAACGTTTAGAGAAGACATGTAAATGAAGTCAAATATGAAACAGACATTAAACCTTTACTTATCCTTAATTAACGATTCCTCTTGGGAAACTCAAAGTGGTTACCTTTTCTTCTTGCTATCGGTCTTGATAACGTTCTTAGCACCCCATGGTGTTATGTCTTCACTAAATCTTGCACACGATGAACAAAAAGGTGGGTTTTTTGACATATGCACAACTTATTCGCTGTTTGGTTCGACACGGCTCGGTTTGTTCGCTCGAATGCGGAAAATGCTTCGTATTCCGATGCAAATTTCTTGCAAAATTTCAGTTCCTAAGGCGAAAATTCTTAAGGCAGGACGTTCGTATAACGAGATACCGATGTATTTAAATATATAAAACTATAAAAATAAAAAAAATCAGTACAATAGCAGCTGTGTTGCAAGATTTCTACTTTGGACACGAACACAGTTATACAGACTGTGGTTGTAGGAGGGACGTCTCGCTCTTTCTGCCCTGTCAGTCACAGCGAGACGTGTCTGTGAGATGATGTATACAGAAGAGGGTAGATAGTGCTTTCCTCTCAGTGTGATACACTGCAGCTGGCTGGCTTCCCATGTCTGAGATGAGAGTTGGCAGAGGTATGGGAATTATTATCTAGTGACCAAATTAGGGAGGAAAAGAAATCCTGCTCTGTAGCTTCCTGTCTTTTGTCAACAATGTTTCCACTTCAATTGCTTCATTTTCGACTGAATTATTATACATTATTTTTATACCTCTGGTGTATTACTAATTTGTAAGAGCCTTCATAACACATAATTCCCCTTAGTTTAGTCAAAGCCTTAAAATTCCTGTCCTATTTCATGTCCTTACAACTTAACATGTACGTTGATTGTTCGAAGGCTGTTCAAGTCAAACCAGGACTTTTGATTGTTTAATCCCCTGCTACAGTAATACACTTATCGCAATATTTCACTAGCGCTTGGATACCATCAAGGTATAAAGTTTTCTCAGAGCCATGATCGGACCGCCTGCTTCACGTCTGAGACGCTGGCCTCCCAGGAACTCCTTTAATGTCCCAAAGATATGGAAATGGTTTGGAGCGAGGTCAGGACTGTACGGTGGATCTAATAATAACTCACCTGAGATCCTGTAACGTGCAAATGATGTTCATGAATGATTGTGTTCCCACAGATTTGAAACATTTACATTCATTTACATTTAAGAGTCTGATAAGAGTACTGTGCTTCACGATAAAAGTCCCGGTTTGACTTGAACGCCCCTCGCGCAACATGTTCTACATAAACAGACAACTTCATCCAGCTGCCAGCTAAATTCTGTACATTTGGCTGCGTTTGCTCGTTCACAGAAACTCCTAAAAGCGAATCAGATATGACACGTTATGTAATTAACAGAATAAATCAGATGACTGACACAGTTTATTAAATACCAGACCTTGCACGTTCATTAGCGCTCATTTGTCAGCCTGAATCAGAAATGAGGAGTTAGTTGATCTGAAATACTGTCCTGGTCCCTGGGATATAACTGTGTCAGAAAAACAGACAAAAAGAAAAGAAAACATTTATGTTCTGTCAGTCAGCTTGTCATTTCGAATTTAATCTCACGTCATTATGGAAATGTCACTGCACCCATTCACACTCACACACGCCCGATTCACAAAGCACTATGAGGCATGTGTGTTATTATACTGTAAGTGTTGTAAAGGATGGTCTGAGATGGGAGATGCTCTCTCAGTGCGCATTAAGGTTTGTGTGGATCAGTTGCACAAATACGCAGGTGAAATATTTGGCCAAATTTTTGTACGTCACGAATAGCCGTGGTATATAGTGATGTTGGTGTATAGTGCGACTGATTAGTAGAAATTTCCCTTTTTTATTTCAGACACCCAAAACTTTCACAAGTATAAAAATTTCCAACAGTATAATTATATTTTTGCATATAAAAACAATCAAAACATTTAGAAAGAAACATGTAAATGAAGTAAAATATGACATAAGTAGACATTAAACCTCTTTAACTCTTCATGAGACTTTCTTTCCAAATCATGAAGGGAATCCCGGTGACGCAAAGAGGTCAGCTGACCGTGTTTAAAGAGAAGCCGTGAATACGCCGACGCTCTATTCCTGTATATACACATACAACCGGTCGGCATTTTCCCCGGCGCTGCATAAGACTGTGAATCCTTCTGTCGCTTTGTGAATACATCAAAATTGGATCACACGTCATTGGGACAGCGTTTTTATCATCGTCGTGCTCCCGGATCGACTCATTAAGCCGGTGAGGCCGATATAATACCCCCGCAAGTCAGCACGCACACACTCTCAGTGTTCAGGACTACATATCCGTTCACATACACACCAATATTTAGTATATAGTTCAGTGTCTCTTTTGTATGATACACATTCGGGGTTTGTGTATTAAGTGTTATTTCTGTGTCTTTCATGTTCTTGTGTTTTGTTAACATCAGCAGATGAGATAAATGGCCTGTTAGTGTAATATCAGTGAATGAATTAATATGAGCGCTACAAACATTCCTGTGACCCATGGTGCTACGTCTTTACTAAATCTCGCACAAAAAAAAACAAAAGATGTAAACTCGCTTTGCTTGGACTTTCCACTGATGCAAACAAGGTTTGACTGGCTACTGGATGTACGCGCAGCTGGAAGTACCTGTGACCGGTTCGGTCGCTCGTGTGCCGAAAATGATTTGCATGCCGAGGCAAATTTCTTGCAAAATTATTGCTGTTAAGGCAAAAAATTTACAAGGCAGGGTGTTTGTATGCTGAGGTACCGCTGAAGATGTTTTCTAGCTAGCTACGCTACGCTTATCATAGATGCAATAAATTCCAAATAATTTGGTTATTCCAGTAGAACTATGAAAGTTTATGTAAACATAAACATCTTAGTTTTTGATTCCACTTTGTGAAACGTCTCTTTTTCTGCGGTTACATATGCAAATGTGGAAAGCTTTTTACGGGGAATCCCACACACGTCACCTTTAACTTTGTGAAAATTTTGTTACATTTCCATACTTTTAATGTACAGAGTTTATAAATAATTATACAACAGTCAGTTCTGATCGAGTGAGCTGATTGGATAAGAGTGATTGGATAAGAGTGTTGATAATAGAGCATGACAGCACTGTGATGTTTAGCCATATGTATGACTCAACATTACAGGTGTCCTAACAATGGTTAATTTCACTAACTGTCGGTTGCCTACGCGGTGGAGGTAGTCGGTACATAGCAACGGTACATCTGTAGTACTGGGAAGAGGAGAGAGCGGTTGCCTGCCAAAACGCACATCCAAAACCAGTCACGGAAGCACGTTATGTCACTTTATTTCCCTAGTAATTGCCTCTATGTCGTTCTGAATTACCTCTTTGTGAACCGTTCGTGTTGTTTTGTTCAATAGCTATAAATGTGAGTTATAAAGCTAACTAGCTTCTAACAAAGGCTGAATCCCAAATCCTTCTCTAACCCCTGATCAGAGCCATTACTTGCCGTGTGGAGCTTGGCCCCAACATAGTGCACTAGCTTTCCATTTACACTATTATGGTGTCAACCCGAGGAGTTAGCGGGTATTCTGTAGTGGAATAAGTGGAAATATAAAGTAAGTATTCATGAGAAATAATTCTCAGGACTGTTCACAGTCTCACCTTTGGCTACAAACTACCGGTAAAACTACTTTCACTCCTGTTTAATTGCACTAACTGTCAGCCGCTAACTCAACGCTAGTTCCGCCAGTTGGTGGAGAAACGATATTGAGGTGGAGCAAAATAAAAGTTAAATAAACAAACAAATCATAATCTGTTAAAGATAAATGGCGCTCACTGAAGTGTTGTGTAAAAGCAAAATCACACTCGAGGTCATGATGTTGCACTGAATATCACAGCCGTGCTGATATTCAATACAACAGCACTCCCTCGCATTTGATATTGCCTAAATATATGTTTCACAAAATGCTTGATGTGTAGAGCAAGACAATGAAAGGACTGCCTGTACTGATTTGGAGACAGACATGAATGTGGTGTGTATAAGGACCACTTCAACTTCCCCAATGGTTAATAAAAACGCATACAGAGGCGACACTAAGACCCTGTTCGGTCGCGGCGTGAACATCCATCTCGGGTTGATGTGATGACAAGTGGAGCGCTCGAAGCACAAGTGTGAAAAGGGTCTTGGAGACACATTGTGTTCCAATCCCTCAAATGACATTCAGAGGTCAGCAGAGACATGCTTGATATAGACACATAACCTTTGTAGCCTCAACATGATTTTTTTTTTTCTTAAGGCTATTGGTTTGTCTTCAAAATGTCCACGAATGTAAAATCCTGAAACACACAGGCAGAAATCTAATTCCTACTACACATATAGCCTACTGTATATAGTTTGTCATAAGAACCTACAATTGTGCTCATACTTTCACATACCCTATTGGCCAAAACTGTAATACTGTATAAATGCAGATATATACTGTAGTACATAAAATGTGTGTGCCAAAATAAACTACTTCTGAAGTTTATGCGACATGGAAGTGACCAGTCTTTCTTCCTTAAAAATTTCAAGTTGACCTGTAAAAAACAAAAAAGTGTTCCGTGCAAAATTAAGGATTGTTTTTCCACACACACACACACACAAAAAAAATCTGTAGTGTCCGTAACCAAGTCAAATTCATGGTGCAATACATGCAACAATTTTGCATTTAAGAATAATGTCTTTTCATGTGAAATCTTTTCATGTGAAATCTAAATTGCTCAAGTTTCATCTGAATGACAGTTAAGATCGTTGAAAGATTTGAATTGAAAAAAGTTACAGACACTACATACATACAGTATAAGGCCATGAAATCGTCTTTAGCAAATGTGTTTCTTTTATTGGATCAAAATATAAATGTGTATGCATATTTACAAAAGAAATGAAGCATGGATCGGCAGATAAGAAGCATTCAGTACTTTATTATAAAAAGTGATGTTATATGGTCTTGTCTGAAAATTCACTTTTTCATCTAGGTGAGACACTTGTATATATCTGTTGGAAAATCTGACATCACGTAATTGTGCGAACCTTTTCTAAAAAACCTAATGATAACTGAAATCACTGGCCCTGATCAAAAGCTTACCTCCCCTTCAGTGTTTGGCCTGATAACATACACACAAGATAATATACACACAGGGTTTAAATGGCTAATGAGGGTAAGATTCCACACCAGTGACTTTTATTTATTTCTTTTTTTTATTGAAGTGTCTGTACGTTGTAGATTATCTGCGGATGCAAAAGTCCGATTATTAAATTAGTGTACATTCACGCCTTTACGAGCGCGAGTAAATGTAATGTAGTGATAAAATGTGATGCTGCTCAAATTGGGGGGGATTGTATTAGTGCACTTGTTTTAGTATGTTATTATTTCTATAGTAACATCCCATAATAAATATATATTTAGTTAGAACAGAAATTTACTTAACATTAATGGAATGTATCGTTAGGATTCTGTACATTTCAGTGTTGGAGACGAGACATGAGAGTGTGCATTTTCTTTTAAATTGGCTTATAAGAGAAACAAAAAGGTCTAGCGAGAGAACCATTGCTCATCACGTTTATAATGTATTAGAAAAGAGGACATTTTTGCAGTAGAAGAAGAATCTAAAATGCAATGGGATTTGCTGTCATTGGACGTAACGCACATTTTTGTTTATAACAGTAATGTCCCTTCGCTTTTCATCGAGCACCGCATTACATCGAGCACTGTTTAACTGATGCATTTTTTATCACAGCATAGCCTGTCATGTTTTATTTCTCCAGCTCAGGTTAGATCATGTCAGCGATCTGGATAAAAAGATTTGTGTAAATTAATGAATATATGTATTTTATTCTTATTTCAAACGCGCCTATTTTCTTTTCAAAGGCAAGCCTGGATAATTCTCTCCTAATTATTATATCCGTGTCGTAACCGATAACAAGGTGTTTGCATCTCCTTTTCAACACTCGTCTCATAAGATTGGCTGCTGCTGTATCTGTGGCCCATGTAGTGAATATTTCAGCAGCGCCTTATTCACAGCCTTGTGATCCCCCTCCCTCCCTACACCTCCCGTCTCTCTCTCTCTCTCTCTCTCTCTCTCTCTCTCTGTCCTGACACAGTAAAACATTGAGATAGATGGCTGTATTCCTGCAGGATGGCAGTGTGTGCAGTAGCCTGGCCGATAATGCAGTGCTTTGTCATACTGTCTGTAGCGTGCGTGTAATGACCTCTTATTTCTCAGCAGCTGTATCTCCGCCGCGCTGCCTGCACAGCTGCTCCCAGCCTAAACTACGCACTCTTCACCTCCATTACTCTTTATTTTATCAGGATTATGTACACACCTTTGTATTAAAGGTTACCTGGCACGGCAAGACAGGACGTTACGTCACGTTGCTTTTTCTTTGCTCAGAAGGAAATGGATGTTTGCTAGCGGCTGTCCTCGGTCACATATTAGTTTACATAACGCTAGAACAAAAAGGTAAAAAAAAGTCGATGCTTGGTTACACCGATACTGGCCGTGCTTTTAGAAAGGAATAAAGGCTTCTCCTCCTGCAAGCCCGAGCAATCCATCTGGTGTGCACAAGCTTCCCTTCATGAGGCGTGATAGTGTTGGATGACTTGCCCCGTTGGTAGGGTATAGGACCGCAGGCCTGTGTGCTAGCATGTGAGGAGTTTTATAAAACAAAGCATTTAGTGTTCAGCCTGGGATTTTGCAAGCGCCGTTGAATATAATAGCGCACTATTTATGCACGAAAGGGAATTTGTCCTGCACAGACAAGAGCCTTGGCAAGTGCAAACATTCATCATAAGCATATGGACCGAACTAGGATAAACACTGCGCCGCATAGAACAAATAACGAACAATAATGCACTACTGTGTAAAAATGAATGTGTAATCATATGTATTGTTATTAGGGTTTATATTATTCTAGTACTAGGTTTGGCAAATTGCTTCAGGCTTCATAAAAATACTATGTTTTGTCTATTTGTCGCTATGTGTCTGTTCATACGGTGGGTATATAATTTTTGTTTAATTATACAGTATATGCTCACTACATGGATAGTATGGATAGATGAATTTAAACATTATACCAAATTCTGCAGTTAAATGTGTTCATCCATCCATCCATCCATGAACCTCTGTAGTACTGCTAGGGACCGTGGAGGCCAGTGGTGACCACTGTATTTATTCTATTTCTATTTATTCTATTATTCTGTTTTTATGATCATGGTAGGACCTCTAGTCACACACACAATCACACAACGGCCAATTTGGGAACATCAATTAGCCTAATCTGCATGACTTTGGACTGTGGGAGGAAACCAGAGTACCTGGAGAACCTGGAGAACATGCAAACTCCATGCACTTTCCGTGGCGGGAATCGAACACGGACCCTGAAGGTGCAAGGTGACAGTTCTAACTACTTTGCCACCGTGCCGCTAGTTAAATGTGTTAATACATATGATACAGGTAGTCCCAGACTTATGAACGAGTTCCGTTCCGGGAGCAGGTTTGTAAGTTGAATTTGTCCTTAAGTCTGACAAAGTGAGTCGTACGCCTTTGACGCAAATGTACAATGTGAAGCAGACTGCCATCATGTGGCCAATGAAATGTAATGTATGGAATGAAATGTAAGAGTGTTGTCTCTGCGCCTTTAAATCTCGAGGGGAATCCCAGACGCTATTTTGTCTCAGAGCTGTTTTCCACTGTATTGGACTGTGAACTCTGTTTAGTTGACGATTTTCCAAAATTGGGATTATTCACTATCAGGACAGCTTTACATGACAGACATTTTCTATCATCGTGCTCCCGGACTGATTCATTGAAACCGGTGAGACCGACTCATTTCTCCCACACGCGCACACACACAATGTACCAGACTTTGGCCATTTTATACATTCACTTACACGCTGAAAATGTTGTATATAGTTGTAAATATTGGTATCTGGTGCACTGCAGTGTCTATTTCTGTACAACACACATGAGCTACTTCTGTGATTTGTTCGCATCTACGAAATGTTCATAGGATCGTGGTCCGTTTGTATCTGTGGAAATGTTTGTAAGTTGGGGACTACGTGTATTTAGTGCACACTTCTACAAATGTTTCTTGTGCAGTTTGAAATAATGAATCTGAAGCCTGACTTGATAACCTGGCTTTTGTCTCATCATTTTGCCGTATGTTGAATGTGTTTATAAGATTTAATTGGTTTCAGTTGTATGTATGATTGTACTTTTCTTGTTCTTGTTTCACACATGAAAAGAGGACTTGCTTGCACTTTGGACGATGGACAATAACACTGCTGCTGACACACACATCATTTCATTTCATACTTCATGTTTCACTCATGCTGCACCATATTTTTACATTTTTTTTATACCTCTCAGTTGGCAATTGCACTTTGCACATTCTGTGTAATTTGTATATTTTTATTTTATTATTATTGGAAAGTCTATCTTTAGTTTAATTGTATTCTTCTAGTGCAATTATCCTGTTATTGTAGTCCAACTCGGGACCGTACCAGCCAGTGGGGACCGTTGTATTTATTCCCATTTGTGTGACCTCCAGTCAAAACACACCCTCATTCACACACTACCGGCAATTTGAGAATGCCAATTAGGGTAACCACCAGTCGAAAAAAAACTAAATGTTTATCAACCCCGGGACCTGGAGGTGCAAGGCGACAGTGCTAACCCCTAACCCACCGTGCCACCTGTTTTTGTTACATGAAATCTCTCTATATTTTTAGAATTTTCTACATTTTATTCTATATTTCTGTCTGAGGTGTACAACTTAAGTAACTATACATAAGATGCAGCAGCAAGTTGCAATATTGGTAAAAAGAAATAATGAAAGTACAAGATTGTATCAGTGCATACAATCAGGTTAATGGTTAAAGTCTGTTGATGGTAATAAAATGATTCAGAAACGTGTCAATAATTATGCAAACATGTCCATCCTGTAATGGAATGATTGATAACAGAGTGGACCATGACAAGGTGGACATTGTTTGCTAAAGTTAGCATTTAATCAGCACATGGTGAACCCGTGATTGACTGTTGAAGGTGACTGTGTATTAATGATCACATATATTTTGGAATGTTTTATATTTATTAATATTTCACTACGACAGAGTGGACATGTTAAGCTTGACAACAGCAAACTACATAAACAATTGTGATAATTAGGAAATATGAGTGTAAGTACTCAATGTGCTTGAATTGTATTTAAGTTGTTTCAACCTGCGTTGAAGAAAGACAATATGACGGTTATGGTGTCACTGATGACATCAGCCAGTTTCCTTAAAGGGACAGTTCCCCCAAACTGACAGAGTGGACATCAATTTCAGGGACACGTACGAAATGTTTATTATTATTATTATTATTATTATGGAAAAAGAATCTAAAAAATCTAGAGGAATTTGTTGAAAAACAATAAGAAAAGTGTTTTCATTTTGTGGCATTTAGCCATTGTGGTACATCACATACATCCAATCAAGGGAAATGGTATAGAATAAGAGTATAGAACATTTCAAGAGGCGTATAATTGTACCGCTATGTGTCTAAATGTTTGGTCGTTTATAATAAAACGCAGAACCTCATTATTTTGCAATATGTTCATAATGATTCTGCTGAGGACACCGAAGACACTTAGTGATATTAGCCCATCCCCAAGCAGTGCATATTCAGTCATAATTCCGTTAGATTTACCGTTTGTATTTCGTTGTCTCTAAGGCTCCGTTGGTGCCAGGCCATGCGGGCATGAAGTTCACAGTTCTGGAGACACTGGACCATATCAAAGAGGAGTTCCAGCTTTTCCAGGCCCAGTACCACAGGTGAGGATCCTAATCACAGCTTAATGGCGAATACTGTAGGTTTCAGCCAAGACCTGCCTCCTCCGGTTTACATTTATTCACTTCACTTCACTTCAAACCAAGGTGACTTACATTTCTGGTACCAATCCAGCAAAGAGAAAATGTTCCATTTGGAGATATTTGGCATTTTTTGAAATAACAAGTTGTGGCATTCAGTAGAAGACACCCAATTTGCTATCTTGTGTTTTCACTCAGTCTCAAGTTGGAATGCGAGAAACTGGCCACGGAGAAGACGGAGATGCACAGGCATTACATCATGGTGAGTGCACTTTTTTTTTTTTTATCAAGGATTACTCCCAAATGCAGTTTGGAAAGGGAGTCAATAAAGACAGAAAGCCAAGTGAGAAAATGTAGGCTTTCCTCCCTTCATCTCTTTCATGTGGAATAGTAAATTTTAACGGGTGTACATTTCATATTAATAAATAATGCAGTTTCGTTTTTAGTTCTAGTTTATTAATCATTAGCGAGATCATTATCCATGGTTTCATTGAAAAACGGCAATTAATTTATCTTTGTCATGCAAAGCTGTAGTTCATTTAATACGGGTTGGAGTCAGCATCTGAGCCTGTTTTTACAATCATATAATTGTACATGTTCATTCGTGTTTTTACTGTAGTACTACGAGATGTCGTATGGACTGAATATTGAGATGCAGAAGCAGGTAAGAAATGTCACGTGAAGTTTCTAAACGTAAGTATTTAGCATGTTAACATGAGCCCTTATTTCTACTTTTATTCAAGTGTTTATGCTGCTTTCCATGTTCCACCTTCAATAGCATACATAGCAAGTACAAGCTCTAGTAATTGAATGAATTCTTTTATCTGTAACAAATACCTGAATGAACATGAAAGAATGATGTAATCAATACAATTTCTAATATAACTCATTAAACACCAGGCTCACCAGTTCTACTGCCCTCACAGAGATGTTAGATCTCGCTGTAGGGAAATCCTCACAGCTGAAGGCATTTGTCGTCTCAGTACGGGGTTTATTTCAAAACGTATCAAGCATCAAATGCTGCCCAAATCTTAGCGGTGATACAGTTATCAACCTAAAGTACTATCACAGTTTTTAACCCTAGTTTTTAACAATAGTTAATACTTTATATTCTATTCTATATTCTATTCTATTATACATTCTATTTACTGTTGTGGAACTTCTACAAAGTTTCTGATATAACTTACTGAATGCTATAGCTATAGCAACTCACTCATTCACTCACTCACTCACTCACTCATCGTCTATACCGCTTTATCCTGTATACAGGGTCGTGGGGGGCCTGGAGCCTATCCCAGGAAACTTAAGGCACGAAGCGTGGTACACCCAATCCATCACAGGGTTCACACACTATGGGCAATGGGCCTAATCTGCATGTATTTAAACTGTGGGAGGCTGATGCTGATGGCCCAGACCTGCCACGGTGGCACAAATGGTGAATCTGAAGCCTAGTTGGTTTTAATATTATGACTGATGACATTACTAAATAAAAAGCACATGTATGTTTACTTGCGAATTCCTGAAAACTGAATTTGATGGCAATTATATTTTTCACGCTGTGCTCTTGAGCACCATTAATTCATGATTTTAGGATTTGATGTAATATAGTGGTTAGCACTGTCGTCTTGCACCTCCAGGGTCCGGGTTGGATTTCAGCCTCGGTTCTGTGTTCATGGAGTTTGCATGTTCTCCCTGTGCTTGGTGGGTTTCCTCCAGGTACTCCGCTTTCCTCCCATAGTCCAAAGATATGTAGATGTGAAATGGCATTTCCAAATTGCCCTTAGTGTGTGAATGAGGAAGTGTAGTGCAACTTGTGGTACCCCACCTTTTTGCCAATTTACTAGCATTGATACATTTCCTCTTCATTCTTTAATGACATAATGCACTAATTTTTTACCTTTTTGCCCATTTAAATAAAATTAAATATTTCAATAGTTTGAAATATCTCGAAGTATGGAAAGTTAATGAACTTTCCATACTTTAAGAAACACTACTCAGGGTTGTTTGTCACTTTTTTTCGAATCCCAAAAGCCGCATTTCAGTAATATAGATACTGAAAACCATGAAAGTGGGCTAATCCTGATCAGACCCCTAGAGCTTTTCTGCTTTTTCAGGCCATTTGGGTTTTAGAGTTTTTTTTATGGGGTTCTGGTGCAGTTGAACCTGTTTCTCAAACCATCATGTAACCCCTGTGAGCAGCACTAATACCGGAGTAGAGATGAATTCTCGATTCTGATTGGTCAGAGGGTGTCGATTGATTTTCTGTACCAGCAGTACTGACGTCTTGCTGTAGGACAAACACAAGTTCATGTTAATATGATCATTTTGATTTGTTATTGTTTCTATAGTAGTATACGTTGGGTTACTGCACATAATCAGATGATTGTTAGCACTCTTGGAAGGAGTCTCCAGTGTGAGCGAATGATAACAGTCACAACAAAGAGCTGCTTCATGGTTTTTGTTAAAATCACAATGCTGCATTTTTTTTCCCCTTATTAACTTTAAAATAAAGGCGGAAACGGCTGCTGAAAGATCTATTGGTTATAGCGCAAGTGATAACAGGAGGTCATTTGTTCCACAACATTAAATGGGATTAAAAAAAAAATGCACAGATAGATCACATCATTCATTCCAGACGGAAATTCACAATAGGTAAGATATAACGTCTCTCAAGACCCGAGCAGCTGCGATCACCCGCCGCTAGCACGGCGCCATCTTGAATCTCGAATCAACACGTCAGTCGTTAATAAATAAAAAACGCAACCGTTGACAAATTGCTTTCAAATGTGGGAACTAAAACATGTCAGGACCTGTTGTGTTTTACTCCTTAATCAAACGACAGGAAAAGCGTGTTTAAGTCACCGCTTGAGGGTAGCAAAGATATTTTTGGCTCTTAAAAGCCTGTTGTTGTTGAATATATGCTTTAAATATTAGCATATTTGAGGTAGAATTTTTTATTTTTTTTTGCTCTTCAGAAAGACGGAGAGAAACAGACTGGAGCAGGAGCAGTAATGCTTTCCCTCGATTGTCATGTTTAATATGTCCTCTGCTGCTTGATAGGATTTTCTCTGAGCTGTTTGTATGTGTGTGTATGTGTGTTGTGTGTGTGTACGCGCATGTGTGCGTTTCCCTGCAGGCGGAGATTGTGAAGCGGCTCAGCGCTATATGCACTCAGATTATCCCTCTCCTGTCCCAAGAGGTGAGCGAAATTAATGGCACACACACACACACACATGCACACACACGCACACGCACAGAGCCTTTCACCACCCAACAATAAAGTGTTACTTACTACAGAAGGCCCTTATTCTTCCTCTCACAGCTATTTAGGCATTAATTATTTACAAGAGAGGTGGTCATCAACACAGCCTAATCTCCCATCTCTTTCATCTATCAATATTTCATGTAGCTTTTTTTTAACCAAGCAAACAGAGAGCATGCTGGGGATGTTCAAGCCATAAAACCCTAAATGAGTCCAGTAGGAGCAATAACAGGAAATCAGCTTGTTTGGCTGTACTGAGCCAAATAGACCGCACTTCTAAAGTAATGTGTCCACTACAGGTTTTGTCATTGGATGGGTTGTGTATTAATTAGGGGTTTAAAGATTTCACCGTTTCAGATTCTGGTGTATTCAGTGGACTGGATATTTATGATGTAGCTGCATCTAAATTGGTGCACCAATTAGCCTGAACTTTGTATCCACTGACGGGTGAAGTGAACATCGAACACCAATGATACCCCAGCAAACTGGTGAGAGGGTCACAGGCAACCGGGGCTCGCTAATGCCCACGAGTAACAAAGTCCAGACTGTCTGGTCTAATCCCACTCAAAAGCCAATGCACCACAAGTTGCTGAAAAATGTCGATGCTGGATACAGTAGAAAAGCACCAGAACACTCTAAGCTATGCAAAAACAAACAGGACCTTCTGACCAATAGTCCAACGCCTTAACCACTGATCTGAGTGCTTAAGGCATTGGACTACTGATCAGAAGGACCTCAGTGCAAACCCAAGAACCACCATGCTGCCACTGTTGGGCCCTTAAGGAAAACCCTCAACTGCTCATATGTGTAATAAATAATAAATGTAAGTCGGTCTGGATAAGGGCGTCTACTAAATGCTGTAAATGTAAGAACCCATAGACACCAACCCCGTCTCCAAACTCTGTTGATCTCCATCCATCCAAGCAACCAAACAAACCACAGCACCCAAAGGATCTGCTGCAAACGTCTGGGTGGCAGACACCAAAACACACCCCCACATCCCCTGCGGAGCCACGCTTCAAGAAGCCAGAACAGCCCACGAGGCACACGGGGAACCCAAAATCTAGGTGGTTTTTAATGTGAATGGTTTTATGGTTTAATGCTCTAAAACTGAAAGCCAACAATCAAGTACTGGAGTTTATTTTTCATTAACCATTAGATTTATTTTTTTTTGTGTGTGTGTGTGTGTATACTGCCTGGCCTATCATGTTAGACCATGTGACCTTTTTCCATTGCTCCAAAGTCCAGTCTTTATGCTCCCTAGCAAACTGAAGCCTTTCCAAGTTGTTGTCCTATGGCCACACAGCTGTTTAGACTTTTTACAAATGCGACTTCACCAAGCGTTTAAAACATCACATAAGTACTGCAGCTCCAGTGTCCGGGTCGATTCCCCCTTTAGGTCTGTATGCGTGGAGTTTGCATGTTTTCCTCGTGCTTGGTGGGTTTCCTCCGGGTACTCCGGTTTCCTCCTACAGTCCTTAAACATCAGCGTTCCTGAATTGCCTGTAGTGTGTGAATGAGCGTGTGAGGGTGTGTGTATACTGTATACGTATGTGTGTGCCCTGTGATGGATTGGCCCCCCATCCAGTGTGTGGGTACTGGTACCCCGCCTGGTGCCCTAAGTCCCCTGGGAGAGGCTCCGGTCCCTCCACAACCCTGTATACAGGATAAAGCGGTATAGACGATGAGGGATGATTAATTGAAATCTGGCGTGTGGGGTTTTTCGAACCAATATTTTTCCGAAGATTTGTCTTTTTTTTTTCTTTCTTTTTTTTGGAAGTGAAACTATCTTACATATGTAGTCGAATCTGTAATATTTATCATTTACTTATTCCGTTGTTCTGTACGAAACTTATGTGTTTTGGTGAAAGCAGCACATGTTTATTTGTGGTCTTCAGGCATGTTATGACATGAAATTTCTTCTGCACTGTACATTTATTTTATTTTTTTATGCCTTTGTGTGTCAATAACAGAAAAAGAGGAGTGGCTGTATTAAATTGTATCACATTGAATCGTATTTCAGATCATGATATAAGATCTCCCAGATAGATACAGTACAGTACACTATAAACCACTGTGTGTAATGATTTAATGTCACTTTGGTGTTACAGATACAGTATTAGAGAACCACACCTATTCCTGCATTTGATTCTGAATATCTGCGTTACGTTTTTATTTATAAGGAGATCCTTTGTCTTCGCTGGAAAGATTTCAAAATGCACCTTTATATATTTTTGTAGCATCAGCACCAGGTGGCCCAGGCAGTAGAGAGATCCAAGCATGTGAGCATGGCAGACTTGAACGCTATCATAGGGGTGAGTGTGTGTATTTATCTCGCATTTACCCTTATAATTACACATTATTACCGCATTACAGTGGCCAGGCACAAGGATTACACTGTGTACATTTTGACCATCCTGTACTGTAAGTCAGCTGTTTAAGCCGTGAGTGACCTCTTTGTTCTTCGCCTGGCTATTTAGCAACAGCAGCTCCAGCACCTGTCCCATCATGCCTCAGGCTTCCCCCTGACGCCGCACCAGTCAGGCTTGTCTCTCGGAGCAGGAGTTGGTCTCATGGCTCTACCGGGGGCTTTCCCCTTCCCTCCACATCTAGTGCCGAAAGATGACATCACTCACCCCGAATCGGTGGATCTAAGAGGTACAAACAGAACAACTCCTTATTTATGCATTAATGTCAAGAATGTATGTATAATAATTACACACAAATGTAAACGTTGCGCATATCCGCCCATATCCATCATGTCCATATCGCGCCTACTGATGTGTCTTATATATTGTTTTTGTCTAATTTCCTGTCATGTCCGTTATTTTCTACACCCACCCTTCGTACATACTGACTATTAAACACAAAGTTCAACACTTTGATAAATATAGGTTAACTAAAACACAAATAAAGTGGTAGGGTGAAAACAAAGAAACCATACATGTACAGTATAATAATCAAAGCTATAATCAAATCAAGTCACTGTTACGCCTGGTCACTTCATGTGTCTTGATGGTTAGAGATTACCACGTTAAAAAAAAACTAAACCAAGTTAACCAAGAACTATGAGGCCAACGTTGAAGTACCAAAACGCTACAGTTCCTCAAATGACCACTAGGCTCAATAAGTTAATCAACCCTCATCGACCCTCCAGGTTAAAATGTTTGCAGCCTGGTACAAAAGAAATATGGTTTCTATAGCGTGTTGTCTCATTTATGACAACTGTATGGGGTGAAATTTTATGTAAATCATCAGTTTAAATGATATTATAAAGCCATAAAATTATGCATGATTAGGTCCGTGGCCAATTTGAGTGACGGCTGCATTGATAATAGCTTTGTGCTATGCATAACGTACCTTAGCTAACCAGATAATGAGACTCACTGTAGTTTAACTCACCACGAAAAATGTAAGAGTTGACACGGGACAGCGTGTAGAGTATGAATGTGGTAGTTCAATCAAATGCAATATGTTAGCATATAAGTTCACATTAGCCACCATAGCATTTTAGCTAAGCTAAAGCTAAGCTAGCTAGCGTGTGGGTAGGTAAGGTAAGAAGAAGCGTTCCAACCAACAGTCAGGTGCTGATTGCTTCACTCTTTTTCCAATTTATGGATTAACCCTGATTTAGAAGGAGGCGGATCCTGCCAAGATGGTGACGACCAGAGCGTCCACAATCGAGCTTCAAAACCACGATTTCAGCCAGATTTAAACCTTATTGCTCAATTCACCTTTGGCCCATTTTAGATGCAACCTATATATTGCTATAATAATTGTAACATAATGCAATAATAATAATACTGTAGTAATACAAATAATAATAATGTAATAATAATAATAGTTAAGCACACTACAGCAATCAGAATCCAATTTGTCCTATGCAAAGACACGATAAATAACAACTGTAGATGCTATAAAAAGTGGAAAATTCTATCAGGATAAAGTCTAGATATAGGATTTAAGAAAGGGCCAGGTGTGAACTAGATAAAGAAGCATCTATAGCTATTGTGAAAAATTGGCAGCAATAATGCAGATAAGAAAATTCGTATGAAATAAAAATATAATGCTTAATATGCAAAATTCACTGTAATTTTTTAGAAAAGTGTTATATTGTAATATATGTTTATTCCTTTTTTTCCCTACTCCAGTGTTTCACTGTGATGTTTGTGATACTGTATGACTGTATATTATCAATTGAATAAAGGCTCAACTCTTTTTTTTTTTTCTCTCTCTTTTTTTTCTTTCTTTCTTTTTTTTTATTCTAGATGGTGCTCCAAACAGGGTGAGTACAAACCTTCCTCATGTACATCAGTATGTAGATGAATGACTACCATTAGAGAACATTTCTTATAAACGGTCATGTAAATTGTTATACATGCTGCAGGCGAGTCGTATTGATTTTGTGTTTTATGCATGTATGGAACTGCTGCGCAACCAGTCCGATTTCTCCCAGGATCATCAGTTAGTGGGCTAAATGGAGCGTGCATGGCTTTAGTGTTTGGTGCAGCACTCGGCTGGTTTTATATTGCTTGTTTATTTCTCTCCGGTTTCCTGTTGGCGAGAACAGTGAAGTGTTAAAATATCCTGCAGGCGCTCATGTGTTATATATCTTACTGCAGAATAAACAAACTAAACGGTATTATATTTACAGTTTATATATATGAATACTAAATGTATTGCTATACATTATATATACAGTGAGTATGGAAAGTATTCAGACCCCTTAAATTTTTCACTCTTTGTTATATTGCAGCCATTTGCTAAAATCATTTAAGTTCATTTTTTTCCCTCATTAATGTACACACAGCACCGCATATTGATAGAAAAACACAGAATTGTTGACATTTTTGCAGATTTATTAAAAAAGAAAAACTGAAATATCACATGGTCCTAAGTAT
>JAQMYL010000018.1:15549185-15561665 GCA_030014365.1 Clarias pachynema
CCCCTTTGCCTTCACTCTGCGGTCCAGCTCACCCCAAACCATCTCGATTGGGTTCAGGTCCGGTGACTGTGGAGACCGTTTTTTGTTAAGTACATAACTCCACATGTGTTCATTCATAGTTTTGATGCTTTCAGTGAGAATCTGCCAATGTAAATGGTCATGAAAATAAACAAAACACATTGACAGATAGATGAGAAGGTGTGTCCAAACTTTTGGCCTGTACTGTATGTCTCATATTCAGGCAACACGATGAAATAGCTAGCTGCACATCTACAGTATTAAACAGCTAGGGAGCTTCTACGCTTTCTGAAAATTGTACTGCGCAACTTTGGTCAAATTCCCACCAGTGGTTTTAGGAAAAGTTACAGATAGCAGATTTGAGCCACCCCAATCTGTTTAAAAAAACAAACAAAAAAAACAAATGTCATTATTTCAGAAAAGTGAAAATAGGCGGCACGGTGGCTTAGCGGTTAGCTCGGTCACCTTGCACCTCCAGGGTCCGGGTTCGGTTCCCGTCTCTGTGTGCATAGACTTTGCATGTTCTCCCCGTGCTTAGTGGGTTTCCTCCAGGTACTCCAGTTTCCTCCCAAAGACATGCAGATTAGGCTAATTGGTGTTCCCGAATTGCCCGTAGTGTGTGAATGATTGTGTGTGTGCCCTGCAAGGGACTGGCTCCGTCTCGTGCCCTAAGGCTCCTGGGATGGGCTCCAGCCCCCTGTGACCCTGTATACAGGATAAAGCGATTATAGACGATGAGCGAGTGAAAATTGAAAATGGAACAGCTAATGCACATCTATGCTTTCTAATACAGTTTCTGTGAACATTTGGTCAAATTCCCATGAATGGTTTAGGATGTAATGCTAACCGATAGTGATATACGTTATAGTGATACGTTCATGCCTCGCAGGGAGGAGATGCAACAATTTCAATACGGTGGTGAACATATGAATGTTTTATGTATTGTGATCATCTATCCAGAATCTTTTTCCTCGTGCACCTGTTTGTCTTACTATAGAAATGAGGTTATACATCGTAGACAATCTGCCTGCACTTACACTCTGCTGTTGTGGAGATTTATGCCGTGCTTAGTGGGTGACTTATCATGGTGGTCATCATGGCGACGTCCCACCTCAAGAGGATTCGAATCTGTGTTTGCAGGGTTTGCATGTTCGCCCTGTGCCAGGTGGATTATCTCCAGGTTCTCCTGTTTCAGGCTGATTGGCATCTCTACATTCACTGTAGTGTGTGATTGGGTGCGCGAGTGTGTACTTGTGCCAAGCGACAGGTTGGCACCCCATTCAGAGGGTACACCTAATTCGAGCCTTTGTTTCTTGAGAAACACATGGGGCAGCGTGATACCTGCCCCAGTAATCTTGCAATTTGTGATCACTAGATGCAAATGTGTGCTCACTTGCGCACAACACCTAATAAGACTAGCAAATCAGCAGTGTCAATATAAAGGTCATTTAAAAGCACTAGAAATAGAGGACCAACACTGTAATGTATTCAGTAGTAAAATAAAATCAACAACAAAATAGTAAGAGTAATTGCTTTTTCTTTATTAATCTACAGTAGTTAAAGACATAAAAACATAAAAATACATATAGAAAACTATTTGATGTGTGCAATATTTTTAAGCCATACAATCAAAAGCTTTGGGAACATCAGTGTGCAGGCCACAGTATTGAACAGAACAACATTAAAACTCACCTGCTACAGATGGTGGCTTCAAGCATACACACACACAAACAATTTGGGAGCCGTAATTACAAATTAGTGGATAGAATTAAGGATTTCCAAAAGTTTCGAGCCAGCCCTCATTTCTTCATATTTGGCTTCCAAAGAGCCAGACTAGTTTTCTTGTTTTCTTTTTTTTTTTCTTTTTTTACTACAGGCTTCCTGAAATACTTTTTTGGCTCTCATTTTCAGTCCAGTCCCTAAGCAGTTTCAGAGGAATGTTGTTGTTTGTTAAGCCACACAGTGACCTATAAATCCTCAGGTGTACATGATCAGATGATCAGGCGGTGATTAGTGTACTGTTGATGCTGAACGCTGAGTGGTTGGAACAGATGAGAGGGGAAATGAGGTTGCTGCTGAAGTTGTTACGTAAACAAGCAATAACCTTTTTAAAACTATATCTTTAGGCACTTCGCATCCTGTTGCAATAAAGTATTTGAATATGAAGAAATGAGGAGGGGCAAAGTCCTGTATGTACACACACACAGACACTGTGCCATGACTATATGCTTTTGGAAATGCAGCTTTGGGATCAGATACTGATAGATAGGCACATTTTAAATATTTGTATACAAGTGTCCGTGAGTTCGTCCATTATTATTTCAACAGAAAGCTGAAGGTCACATTAATGGTCATTAAAATGTTTGCATTTATTTTTTCATGTACAACCTAAAAAGCTCAGGTTCGGGTGTTATCTTGGTCATGCGTTCGGAGGTACTCTCACACTCCGAAGGGCTCAGAAAAGACAGGATATTCCCCAAACCTGTGCATTTTTATTTGAACTAAAAACCATAATGACGATATAACGATGTAAAACTCCATTATTTATAAATATTGACTGGCATTTGCGCTTTAGCAAACGGAGTGAAAGCTGAGCGGAAAAACGCAGGGATACGTCACGCGTTTCGGATCCGTTCCGCGTTCGATTCAGTACAGAAATAAAATAAAAGATGCTTTGCAGTAAGGGAGCTTTCCCCCGCATTGGGGCCTGGTCTATTTTAAGGCCTTTGGCTTTCAGCAGCTACACCAGAGGAACACAGAGACGCTCTGTTTGTTGGAGAAAAAGCGGAGAAAAAATAAATAAAAATCACCTCATGCTCAGTGTGTATTAAAAATCTCGCAACCTAAGCAATGTTGCAGACATGGACAGCTCGTAGTAGCGCTTGTTATGCGAATCGTGATCTGCGAGCCATATTTCATATACTTTAGTTGGAATAGTGTAAGTCACAGTGTGAGTATATTGCATGCGAACAAGGTTCACGTCGCGATACGCAACTAATAGCGAAATCACACAATCTTGTACATGTTCATACAGGAGCTCACGGAGCGACGGCTTCACTTAACCAAGTAAACGTGGCCTCCTAATTACATTCCACTTTTGACCTCGACCCTTGACATTACATGCTGTAAAGCCCAACACGTGGCTCATATAAAAATAATGGAGATGACGTCGCAGGGAAATGACACCGGTACGAGGAGTTCTGTATCCAGGGCGAGATGAGGACGAGGTGATGCGCATCGCCGCGGGGAAACATTAACAAATCCCAACCAATGTGCCTTGGGTAGTTTTTTTTTAAAGAGCTGAAGCTTTTTCTTCAGTGCCAGACACACACACATACACACACACACACACACACGAAGTCCATGAAGTCCACTCCCAAAGCATTCCTATTAGAAAAGATCTTTCTTCCTTTCTTTCACACAGAACTTTAGTAATCCGAGAAAAAATACTACTAGATCAAACGAGATTACCGAAGCCCGGTGTGTTTAGTTAGCAGTGAGGAAAAACGTTTCATCTTTAAGCCTACTGTTATTTGTCTCATTCTCCTTAGTATACATATTTATTTTTTTAATCCTTAAAAATTTTTTTTCTTTATTTCATCTGTTTAACTCCTCTTGTCCCTAAATTCACATAAAAACATACAAAAACAGAGCAGTAGAAATAAGTAATAAGCTTGCAAATATGCAATAGTTTAGCTAGTGGTATTCGGTGATGTTAGATAATATCATATAAAAAATGATTTCTGTTAATTTAAAAAAAATTATTATACAAAAGTACAAATTTGTCACATTATGCAGTCCACCTTGTGAATGTGTTGGGGGATTTTCTTTTTTTTTTCTTTTATACATAATAAAACACTAATGCCTTTCACCAGGAGGGTCATAACTATAAATCAACCACCACAGGATATATTTCCATTAAACAAAAAGGTTTAAAATGATGTGGAAAAAAACAAAACAACCCGGCAACTTCACTTTACTCCTCACAACGTAGTGGATGGAGGAATTCATCCGGACTCACGTGAAACTCACGTGTTTTCCAGTGGCACGGCTTCTTGAAATTCGACGGACCGACCCACGTTCGACCTCTACGCTATACTCTGAGACTTAGTTTTACAGTTCCACAAATAAGGTGAAGTTGCATCTTGATATGATTTATATCTGTTTCTTGGAAATGGGAGAAGAGAGAAATTTTTTTTTTTAAAAAGGTTTGATTTTGTGCTGTTAAAAAACAACAAAACAACAAAACAAAAGAAAAATGCGATCAGTATAAAGTATAAATATATCAGACCCTCTACAGAAAGGACAAAATATAGGAATACTATATGATGCCACACACACGCGCACACACACACACACACACACGCACGCAGGAATATGAAGAAGAGATTATCCACGAGTGGAGGCGAGTCTGTATCAGTGCCACTCAGCGTTAGTGGCTGCAGCAGCTGCACTGATGCCTCTGGGATGCAGATGTGAGGGAATTAAGTGAGCAGCACTGCAGCCTGTCCAGTGGTTACATAATAATATATTTATATACACTTTCTGGGTTTGATGTGATAACGGTACACACACCAGCCTCGAGGCTGAAAAAGTCTCTCATACGGTCTCGGGGAACCTGCAATGGTGATTCCTTTCTTGCTCGGCGATCTGCAGGCTTGGTTTGCGCTCGGAATCGTCGGTCTCTGGCGTCTGGGGGGATCGTTGGCGCGGGAGGCGTTCCTTGAAGAAGTCTGAGACGTATCGCACCTGTGGAGCGTTTAATCCTTCATCATTTAAAAGTACATTACGGAAAGAATATAAGTTTTTTTTGTTTGTTTTTTAAGTTGCAACTTACATTAAGAACGGCGATTAGCGCCCCCTGCAACAGACCGACGAGTACATCGCTCCAGTGGTGCTTGTAATCAGACACCCGCGTGTATCCGACGTAAATGGCGAAAGCGACCAAAAAGAACTGAATCGTGGGTCGGAGAAGACGTGCCCATTTGAAAGCCATGCGTGCCTGCACATATAACTGAAAACACAGGACGGAAAGTCATAAGTGATTGGATAATAATAATAATAAACAACACGTCTTTCAAACCATTAAACTCGTACTTCTTAACAGCGCTATGAATCATGGGTAGAATTCGATTTTGCCAGATTTTATGAATTTCGATTCAATAGCACTAATGATTATTCCCTCATTTGTCTCAAGCATTTATAAGTTTTCAAGTCTTCAAATTTAGTCTTCTTTTTTGGGGGAATTTTTTCCCTGATTTCCTCCCTAATTTAGTCGTGTCTAATTCCTCCCCGTCACTAGGGGGCTCCCACATTAAGGCTACTACAACCACTCAGTCGGGAAGACCATCAAGTGTTTCCTCCGAACCACGTGACACCAGCCGACCACATCTTTTCGAACTGCTCGCTCACGCACCGTTGGGGGCGGCGTAACACACTTGGAGGACAGCGCTATCCGCTCCTTCCGCTTGCGTGAGCTCACAGACGCCCCTGATTGGCTGTAGAGCCGTGATTAATGTGGAAGCACGAAGTACCTCTCATCCCTCCCCTCTGAGAGAGCTCGGCCAATCAGCTCTCTCTAGACCGCCGGCTGCGAGAGGTTACAGCATCACCCGGGGATCGAACTCGCGATCTCCGGATGATAGGGCGAGCACTTTAGCGCCCAAATTCAGCCTTCAAAAAAGTAAAGTACTAATATGCATTGAAATGCTGTGTAAAATATGTTGATTTTTTTTTGTGTGTGTTGTTACATACTTTATAGTATTCAAGATACTTTTAGTCTTTATTTAATCTGTACAGTTATTGAATGTTGTGTACTTACTTACTGTGTATAATGTCTTGTCTCGTACAAATATAAAGTGTTTTATGTTGGTCTGTACTTTGAGAGCCACGAACAGCCAGAATCAAATTGCGAATAAAACCCGATTCTGATCCTGATTATCCCTTGTTTTTTTCCCCCTCCACACTCCAGTCCAGTAGGTGGCGGTATTTCATAAACCCCTTTTAAAGTTATAAGTAGAAAACTCTCTAAAACGTGGAAGACGCAAAGTGTGGCATATTTTTAGGGATTTGTTCATTTTAGAGAATCTAACATCCAAAATGTGAATAAACTCCGAATTGAATTGATTCCGAACTAACAGCTACCAAACACCTACCTACTGGGTAAATGGCATCTGTGTATTTTTCCGGGAAATCAATCCTAAACCCCCCCCCCCCCCTCCCCTTTTTTTCTTTTTCCAGTGAAACGTAATTTACTGAAGCACAGAAATAGGTTTTGGAAAGTATTACATTTAAGGGAAAACCTGCCAGGTTGAGTTTGCAGAAAAGTACCTTGATTTCCTTGGCTAAGGAGAAACCCTGGATTTTCATACCAACCAAACCTTTCTAGCAATTCGGCTTTAACGGAGCAAATCCTCAGCATCCAGTGTCTTTTGTGCGTGTAAAAGAACTTTAAAAAGTGTTACCGTTAGCGTGTTTGAACAGGACAGGAATGTCTATTAAACTGAAAGTGTTACCTTACTCACATCCTCAGCTCTAATAATATTCATGCATCACATTCTCTGGCCAAAACTTACTTGCAGTTCACTGCTGCTGCTGCGATCCAGTTCGTGACAAAAATGAAAATCATTCTTTGATGATTTTGCGTTAACAAAATAACCTTTGGTCTGTTGGGAAGTGAATGTTGACAAGTATGTGGGTGGGTACACTTTCCCCGAATGTACATGAAACTCTGTCTGCACGAATAACTGGAACGATGAAGGAAATGTGAGAGAGAGCGTCAACTCACCGCCAAAAACAGCATCGAGTACATCCCGAAGGACGAGTGGCCAGAATAGAAGGACAACCTGGAGTAGGGCAAATAAAGTTAAACTGTAAGCATCATTCATTTAATTGATTTGCTCACATTTATAAAATCTACCTTTAATACTTAGGGCTTAAAGTAGCGCTTAATAGAAAGTACATTTAAGCTCTTCACACTAACAGGCTTTACAGTAACTTTACTCGGATTTAAGCAAATATCTCACACTCGCATATATACTGTACTGTACATACACACACCAAAGGTTTGGGTACACCTTTTAATTCCATGGTCTTTCCTGGTTTTTATTTCTTTCTACAACGATGAAGGCAGTTGGTGATTTCTGAGGCTGGTGACGCTAAATGAACTTCTCCTCTGCAGCAAAGGCAAGGTTTGGTCCTGCTTTCCTGAGACGGTCTTCATGAGAGACAGTTTCATCATGGTGCTTGATGTTTTTTTGTTTTTTTTAACAAATGCATTTAACAATACTGTTCTTGCAAGAACTATTCCAGATTCCAGAACAGCTGACCTAGACGTCTTAAAATAACAACTGACTGTTTTAGTTGTTACAGAATTACTTAATTCCATGTGTGTTATTTCATATCCAGTAATTCTAAAATGTAGAAAATAAATCCAAACTTGTGTCCAAACTTTTGACTGGTATTGTGTATATATATAGTCTTGTGCAAAAGTCCTAGGCACCCTGTGTTCTTCAGTACAAACCCACCTTTTATTATTTTTTTGTCAGAAAAAACTTTTCAGATTTTTTCCAAACGTCAGTATCCCACCACAAAATTACGTTACAGAACATATTTCAGAAAAGAAAGCAGCAGGTTATATATATTCATGCTCAAAAAAAAAGGGGGGGGGGGGGGCGTAGCTTAGTGGTTAATTCCTTGGACTACGGTTTGGAAGGTCCCCGGATCAAATCCCATGACTACCACGTTGTCCCTGTTGGGCCCTTGAGCAAGGCCCTTAACCTTCAACTGCTCAAATGAATAGAAATGTAAATCTGCCAAATGCGTAAATGTAAAAAAAAAAAAACAAAGAAAACAATGGAAGCTGCTGGGTTTTGCATGTGAAGCAGGTGCAACAGTCAAAATCCTCAGGAGAACTGGAGGTGGTTCTGCGCTGAGTAATATATAAAACTGCACAAAGTGTACCTGAGACTAAAGGGTCCTCAAAGTCTTGTCACACCAAACACTGACATTGTTTTAATAATTATTGTATATATTTTTCCCTTTTTTAAATATATGTATTTTTTAAAGTGTATGAATGTATATTATTGTAAGGTACAGTATGTCCATAAATACAGACGGTTGAACAATGCTCCTAAGTGTGTATTTATAGTACAATAAAAAATTTTTTTTTTTTAAAGAAATCCTTCTAAAAAGGGTCAAATCCTACATTCACACAAGAGAGAAGAAACAGGAAGCGAGAACTACAGCTGACACCACAAAGAAACAAACACCAGAAGTGAGGTCAGAAGCAGAGCGACCTTCAGTCCTGGCCTATCTGTCTCCGGGCACTCTACCTGGATTCGGTGACGTTGTGTGGGCTTCCCGTGCAGCTTATGTTCAGCATGTAGCCTTTGCACTCGGTCGGCGCGCACACAGCCATGAAGTTGGGCCGCGGGCGTCCGATTGTGAATTTGGCCATTTCTGTAAGGGACTGGCTCACGCAGCCGCCGAACAGGAAGGTACCCACCACTTTATAGAGCGCTGCGGCGTACTGGTTAAAGTCAGAGTTGGAGTAGAGGCGCTTGCTGTAGACCAGGTACGCTTCTCCTGTGGTGATCTGTAGAGGAAGAGGGAGAAAAAAAAAAAAAAAAAAAAGAAACAAAAGACTGATAAGCCGGGCGCGATATCATTATATTGCTTTGGAGGATTTCTACCTGGCACGGGCAAAATAAATAAATAAATCCAATGTGATTATCAGTAAGTAAGGTTTGGACCCAGTTAACCCGACACCTCACTGATGTTTGTTCTAGTCCTAATTTGTATACACTTACCATCAGAAATTATTTCAGGAACAAACAGACTGGTGACAATTTAACTAAAAAACAAACATGTCTCAGAAAGTTGTTGAACAGTGGTAGCTCAGCAGGTTTACGCTGGTCTAGGTTTACTGCGAGCCCTTGAGCAAGACCCTTAACCCTGTCTGCTCCAGGGGAGACGTATCACCCTGTGCTCCGACCCCATGCTGCGACCCCCGGCCCCCAAGCTGGGATATGTGTAGTGATGAACAGTGTATGTGAAAAAGAAATATTTAACTTAAAAAATAATTATAATAATAATTACCTCCTTTGTCACCCATCTGTAATTTCCAGCTAAATTAGTTTTAGTACTGGTAATCTATGGTACTCACAATGATGATGGAGCAGGTGATGGTGACGGCAGCCATCATGCCGTGCGAGATGGTGTCAGATTTGTACGGGTAGCGAATGCTCTCGTCGTCGCAGTAAATCCCTCGCTGGTACGGCTGGAATATGATGGTCATGACCACGAACGGCAGCGCAGCTGCACAAGAGAGAGAAAACGAAACAAGACATTCAATCAGAATGAAGTTCCGCAGTCAAGTGTTGGTAGGGGAATTACAATATATAATATAATTAAATACTTAGGAAAACATTTAATTATAAAAACAAAAACACCAATAAAGATTAGTGCTGCACAGTTCATCACACGCAACAATACGGACAATACGGGCCTGTGCAATTATTTAATGAGCTCGCAATTTGATACATGTTTGGAACCAAAACATGATATATTTGTGAATTTATGTAGAGTTTGCTACAAGCGAGAGCAGCATGCGGGCGCGCTTCAAAGACTTCAGTGTGGTGATCCAACGGCGGTGTTCAGTTTATTCGCTTTTGAAGAGTGACCACAAAAAGCGCTGGCATGGCACTTTCATCTGCTCTGTGTTCCCCGTTAAGCCCCCCGTTCCCTGACTGGGTAAGACACCCGGATGTTAGAAGTCGCAAGGGCTCATGCCGAGGACGTTCCGATGAATGGCTGGGAGCTACAGTGAATGGAGAGCTGCATTAAAAAGCCTGCAGGAGCCGCTGCCCAGGAGAAACCACTCTGCCGCTCTGAAGGCGCCAACATGGACCAACCTGCACACACGCGTGGCATGTGAGCCGTCCAGTGCCGACTCACCTGTCCGAGTTCACAGCTCAAAGGCGGATGAACGAGACACTGCTGATGCATCTGCCTAAACAGGAGGCGTTATATAAGAAGGGCGATGCCATGCGCCCTGGAAAAATCAAAGGAGGAATGCTGCAGTTTGAGCACCGCGTTGGACGAAGCTGAGAATAGGCCTGCATGAGCCACCATAGCACTTCACTCCTGCCAAGTGTCAGACTGTGCTGACCAGTCACTGGAAAGGTAAAGGCTGCTGTCATCGCCGCTAAGGCCCCTGTTCCCAGCCGGGAAAGCCGCCCAGTCGAAGAATGTCATGGAGATTCCGCGCCAACGGATGGCCGGGTGGGTCCGGCTGACCCTGTCTGTGAAGCTGCGCAGAAGGGCCGGCAGGCGCCACTGCCTATGCTGACACTCTCCGCCACTCTGTTGCTGCCAATACTTGGGACTTGGCAAGGAAACACGGAGGACAGAAATGTGTCTCAATTTCATTGTTTAAAAAAGGCAAACCGTCTGGTCATGTGAACGGACATCTTGTTATTTTCCTAATCTTAAGCTAAATAGAACCTCGGTGGCTCAGAAGTCAAGGGTCATGGCTTGGAAGGTTTATGAATGAACAGCTGCAACAGCATCAGCATATAAATGTGCTCGAAATTGTAGGTGAATTACAATCGAAAGAAATATTTCATGCAATATTAAGGAGGTCCAGAGAAATGACATTTTCTACACAGCTACACAATATCTGAGTAAAAAAGCAAATGTCACCACCACTGACATTCAAAACTGATTTCTGTAGTCCACACTGGGGCTGATAACACACTTGATGTTCTTTCTTATCTGATGGTTCGTTAAATGGTCTGATCTAGTTCAAACTCTAACTGGTGTATTGGTGTACCCATGCTCCTGATGGGCAGTGGCCTAAACTCATGTCTAAACCGACTGTCTGCATCTTTTGTAGCAAATTTCCCACAAAAACCTAAAAGGATACCGGTTGAGCTGGACACGGGGAAAATAAGACCATTTCATTCATCCATCTGTTCATCTCAAAGCTACACATACAGTATGTCCTGGAGATCAAGAGCTTAAACATCACAGACACCGGCAAAGGACAGCTCACTTCTGCAGACCGCACTCAGCGTGATGGTTTCCTGTCTGCAAAACAGCTTAATTCCTGTTATCACTTACGCTACAACAGGTGTAAAAGTTGTTCCCATGCCAGCCTTTCCGTTTCTTTATATCTTGAGAGCCACAAAAACACCATTGTCATGTTACAGGAAACCACAAAGATAAAACCTTATAAAGTAGAGAACTCCTTCCATACAAATAAAACTTTCTAAAATATATTTTAAGTCCCTTTCACTACAACAATTGTACAAGAGGCGTTTAAGCCAAACTGGGAGTTCTGATTGCGCAGAATAACAGAACACAGTTATGAGATTATTTATCGCTATACGTATAATCCCCGGCTACACTAACAAATTTATCCCAGCGTTTCACTAGTGCTTGGACACCAAAGTGGAAAATATGTCAGAGCCACGTTCAGACCGACTAACTCCCAGCCGACTTCCTGTAACGTGCAAATGTTGTTCTTGTGAACGATTGCGTGTCTGATGAAGCGTCTGTTTTGCAAGTTATCTGTCAACTTTGAAGGATTTCAGACGCTCCACTTGCTGAATGTTCACTGCGACGACTGACGTGTTTTACACCTTCATTCAGGAGACATTTTATGACTAATCCAAGTTTGACTTTGACTTCAACACCCCTCATACATTTTTTTTTCCTTCCAAAATTCTACGTATGTGATGTGTCCACCACCCACTCCCTGTGAATTAGAAATGATAACATACAGTATTAGATTCTGGGCAGTAATATGATATAAACCACGTTCTTGTGAGGTGAAGACAAAGACAAACGTGAATTCCAGATCACCGTGACATGATAAAGTCTGATCCCTGTGCTGACATGATGCTGACTGCTTCTTATGTTAAAATGTCTAACCCCTGTCCTGAATTTGATTCCAACTGTGGTTCCAACAAAAGCTAAAGCATGTGATTACTTGTACTTTTAGGAGTGAGGTTTTTTCCCCCCCCTCTCTCTAATCGTTTTAAACTAACCGAAGTGTGATTGTGACTAAAAGAGGTGGTTCGATCATCTTTTCCAAAATTGTGATCATACTTTTACCTTCTTTTTTTTTTTTTTCCCTAATGTATGTACTAGGCATGAAACTGCATACAAATGCATTATTCTGAATGAACAGACCATGTGGTCTACATACTGTATAAAGACTAAATAAATTGTGCACACTTGTACATGCGGACATCAGGGCTCGTATTCACAAAGTTTCTTAAGCCTAAAAGTTGCTCCAAGTGATGAAATTCTAAGAAAATTCTTAGAATTAAGAAATTTTCTTAGAATTTCCCCTTAAATTTAGGACTAAATCTTAGTTAAGATAAAAATGATTCACGAAACATCTTAGCCCTAAAAACAGCTCCTAAGGTAAAAATTGTTAAGAGTAGAGAGGAG
>JAQMYL010000018.1:15578389-15601516 GCA_030014365.1 Clarias pachynema
AGACATTTAGAATAACTTACAAAAAGTTTGTTCTGAATTGAAGTGGAAAGGTGCCAGGCACTTGAATGTAGTGTTGGGGAGTCTGTTACTTGCTAATTCAAGATCTTGCCACTTAATTTACATCCAGTTGCCCCGAGCTGTCTTAGTTTAACTCCATCGAGAGAACTCGGCTCACATTACACACCATGAGAATGGAACTAGATGTAAAACTCTAAAACTACAGTGAAATTCTGTTTCTGTCCACTGCTGGACAAAAACTGGACATGTCTATACAAATGAAATGAAGACATGTCTGTTAAGCTGGCCCCGGAGATTACACAGAACGTTGCCAAACTTCAGGTGAAGAGGGTGTGAAACTGTGACGCAATGCAGCCTGGAAGTTCTCAGTCGTTGTTGTGTGTGTGTTTGCTTATTTATTTTTTTAAACACACTGGATGAGGAGACTGATTTGCATGAAGAAGATATGTTATGTAAATGTGATGAAAATATCAGCTGCACTACCAGACATAATAGATAACTCCTGCTAACAGAAGGATAATTTTTTTGTACTCTTTTGTCTTTTTTTTTTTTTTAAGATTTAAATTCTCATTAATATTCTTGACGCTTTATACACTATCGACAAACTTGACCCAGTAGTCTTTTCTTAAAAATACAATAAATTGTTGTTTTTCAGTTTAAAAAAAAAAGTTGTTCTTCATAAAAACAATTTAACTTCAAGCTAAAATTAAAATTGAGTTAATAGTCATTTAATAATCAAGTTAATAGTTCAAATTGACTATTTGTACGTGTCTTAAAAACAAATGTTTTAAAAATAAAGACTATATCAAAATGTCTCTACAAGTAGTTAGGGGTGAGAAACACGCTGCCTGGCCGCAAAAAAAAAAGTTGTCATTACGGAAGGGTCAAGTTTTTGGGCTGCGTTAAGCAAACTAAAACACATAAAAAAAATTCATTACTGGAACTGGCATAAGAATCCTAAAATACATTATGAAAACCTGGAAGGATGGTGCTGAACCGTCAGTGTTGTGGAAGAAATGTGTGTTTATTTATTTTAAAAAGTCGGTAAAAAAAATAAAATAAAAATCATGAATGGAGATCTTGTAAACAGTTACATGGTTAAAAAATAAATCAACAGTGAAAACCATAGCCATGTTCAATATTGAAAGTAAGAGCATTTCCATACACACACACACACAATGTGATGAGAACTCATGGGATTGGGACTAAAAAAGAAACCCACTTATTAATGAGACTAATCTGGAAAAAGCCTTCAAATTTGCTAAGGAGCATAAAGATTGGACTTTGAAACGATGGAAAAAAAGTCATGTGATCTGATGAGTCCAGATTGACCCTATTCCAGAAGAAAGGAAACACATGAAGTGATGCACACATCATGCATAGTGTCCGCTGTACAAGCCTCTGGAGGCAGTGTTATGATCTGGGGTTGTTTCAGGTTGTTGGTCAGGTTTAGACTCAGCAACATTATGTGGCAAAAAAATGAAGTCAGCTGAAAGTACTGAATGACCAGATTATCACATCAGTGGAGTTTTTCTTCCCTGGTGGCACGAGGCATAAACCAGGACTCCAGATTGTGAGAGAGTGGATCTGGGAGCAGGAGGAATCATTCTCACAACATTGTGTGCTGTACAGTAATCAATGCTAAAGGTGAAAATGAGTATGCAACTTTTCTTTGGCCAGGCAGTGTACAGTGTAATACATTACGGCATTCGGCAGACGCCCTTATCCGGAGCGACTTACATTTTTATCTCATTGTGCATCTGAGCAGTTGAGGGTTAAGGGCCTTGCTCAAGGGCCCAACAGTGGTCATGAGGTTTGAACCTGAGACCTTCCGAACCATAGTTATATACTCTATAATATTCTTGAATATTTTTATGAATATATGCATGACATATATTCACATCTGAAAATAATAAATAATTAAATTTACCGAACCCAAAAAAAATTTAATGATGCATTATTTTGTACTGTTGACTATTATTATTATAATAATCATTATAAATTTTTATTTACTATTTATAATGTATTAAACACTTTCATTTATAAAAAGATTTAATAAGAATAAATTTTATGCTGAAAAAAAGAGCATTTCTCATCCCATAGGACACCCCAACTATTGTTATTTCCCTTTTTTTTTACCCCTAAACCGTGACATTTAATGCAGGTCTTCCCAGCCCAATGTCTCCCCCCTCCTTTTTTTTTACCATCAGTCTTGATAGCTATATCTCTTTTAATGTTACATGCACTACCACAAACCTTTCATCTAAATGTTTACTTGACCTCTTGACCTTATTATTGTGAGAATTAGTTTGGGACCTGCATGAACCCCCTTTGCTGCCACAGACGCCTCGATCGCTCGTTATTTGGCCCGATCTGGAAAAACGTGTCATGGCGAACAGCTTGAAAATATCTACTATGCTGGACAAAACGGAAAATAAGTAATCCCTTCAAAACTGGCCTCAGACATGCTTGAGCATGCTGCACAGGAAAACAATAGGATTCTAAACCACAGACCAAACCAAAAAACTACAAGCAAGAAACTACAACAGGTCCTCTCTTGCCGGGTCTCACTCAAATTTGCACAAACCCTCCACAAGTCGTATAATGTATATCAAAACCTTCAGCCGGGAGAAAACTGAATTGTGCTGCATTTTGTTTAGCCCTGGTCTTACACACTCATATCCCTCAGCCCTGAGTGTAGTGACTAGAAATGTATAACCCTTTATCAAGGCCTGGCCGTTAACAGCGGACTTGGTTAATTCACTTCCTCATTGCATGGTGTAATATTTACTGGATGGTCTACTATTCTATTATTTTATTACTATACTATAATATTATCTATACTCAGAAACACATGAACCTAAGATGTACAGTATTTCACATTTTGTAATGCTTCTCTTATCCTTAGCAGTGTGCAGGATTCAGTCTAAGCGTGTAGATTTGCAGGAAGTGAGTGTGATATAATAAATATAATAGGCTGTCCAGTAGGTGGTTTGTGACTTTTATGACGCACAAAATCCGTCTGCAGGGCAGAAAATGAAAAACATATTAAACGAGATTGGCAAGTATTTTGGATGCGGTTATTTTTTTTATAAAGACAAGCGATTTTATAGCAGAACTGAGACCTTGTCATCATGCACGCTACACCGGATTGCGTGCAATGTGTCGCTTATTTCTGCCATTCTCTTCATTCTCTGCTGTGATTGGCCTGATAAGCTGTCAATCAAACTTACACTTATAGCTGTTGTTTTAAATCCATCACACAAACGAATTATCAGGAAAACAACTGAGTGATGTGATGCAGCTCGTCGGCAAATTCCTTGAGCTTCTGTCGCGTTCCTGATACTCGATTCGCTCCATATAACTACATTTGCGTCAGCTCTTTTAAGACTTCAGCAAAACGGAACTTGCGAATAACTAGACGATTTATTAACTTAAAGTAAAATAAAATTATCATTTCTGTTCATTTATAGTTGAATTTGTTGTGCATGAGTCAATAAATCACCAGCATCTTTTCTTTTCTCCATCTTGTAGTTGATACCAAGTCATCACCTCCTACCTCCTGTCAGAGGCGGCTGAACGAGAGGCTTTCTTCTTCGCATAGTGAAAAAACTAATCCGGTACAATGAAGCAAAAGCTTTGAGGAAGTTTACCAAAGTGTGGGGAGGGTTTTTCTCTTTTAGACAGTAATTTGTTCACCCCAATGATAACGACGATATTTTTGTGTTGTATTGATGTGTTGTAGTAGATAACAGTTATATTTTGTGGATTTATTATGGTTTTCAGACGTTCTGTCTTTACATGCCATTTTGTCCACTTATTTTTTTTTAGGGTTGATGGGGGCGTTGTTCTTGCTGTCGCTCTTTGTTGTATGAGTGTCAGAGAAGGTGAAAGTAGGAGGGGTCTGTGTGTGTTGCACGGTGTCCAATGACACACACACACACACACACACACACACACACACACACACACACACTTTCTCTCTGCTCTACACAGAAACTCTGCTCTGTCGCGATTCTTTTCAAAGGTAAAGTGCAGGTTAATTTGTTTTAGTTTTACTTTACAGCAATGATTCCTTTAGTGTGTTTTTAAAATTGAATCTGGTTTACGAGCGTTTTGGAATACGAGCTGCTTCCAGAACGAATTATGCTCGTAATCCAAGGTTACACTGTATATATTTGGCAGATGTAAAGCATACATATCTACGTTTTTTGTGTTAGTCCATTTTTATTTTATTTATTTATTCTTTATAACAGCTCAAGGAGCAACATGTTTGTGCACTTTCTAAAGATGTTAGATCTGTTCTTGAATAAAGGTTTGGAAATGAATGCTTTTCTTGGTTTTTGGTTCTTATCCGATTAATCGATAAAAAGAATAATCGACAGATTAATCGATTATTAAAATAATCGTTAGTTGTAACCTTAATTGTATGCATGTTGATCATTTTGAAATTAAACCGGTACAACAATTCAAAGCTTAACCTCTGATTAGTTAAAGTTTATTCTAACCAATTTATGCGAGTAACTTACAATTATGTCACTCCTAGGATCAGTCCGTATAAACACTGTATACTCAGCATTCAAAAAAATAAATCTCCTTTAAGGAACTCTGACGCAGGTGCTGCCATTATTGAAATTGTAACCATGCAAAAAATATAACCTGCCCAAAATTAAACAAAAACAAATCAATAAATAAAACCCTAGCTTTCCCGCTCACAAACAAATCTGGACCGATGTGTATTACATGCTGCAGTAATCGTGACTTTGCTCCACACCTTAGAAACCAAACCTAAAAAAACCCAGACACGTCCACAAATATTTGGCTGGGTCTGAGCAGACGGGGGCAAAGAGCTTTCCTCAAAAGATCCTGTCCGCTAAACACCCATGAACGGTTTTGGCTCAATTGAGTGCATGTTGACGTTGGCATGTGGTGTATCCACAAAGGAAAATGGGTCAAAAATATCAAATAAGGAGGCAGAACGAAACCCTAAACCGTGCAACAGCTTGTGCAAGTCTTAACAACACGACAAATCTACCTGGTATACTTGTTTTGTGAAACACACACATACACACACGGTGGAGGAATGTATAGTAAACCTAGACCTAGAATAGAGGCTGTTATTTCACCTATTATGCAAGACAAGAATGTGTACTCGCTGTAGAAGAACACAAACACAGAGGTTATTACAGAACAACAACCTATAAGATCTCTCTCTCGACAGACAGACAGACAGAAAAAGCCATTTCAATTAAAAGCCTTTTAATTGTTAATTAATTACCTAATGCTATATGCGTTATTTTATAGTTCGGAAAGAAAAAAAATACAGTATTGTCCTGGAATGTAGAAAATAAATCCAATCCTGTGTCTGGTATTGTACATACATACTGTAATTACACGTATTCCAATCTATACACACACCTGAGGCAGTTTCACCGTTTATTCATCTTGTAAAGTGTAGATGAGCTGTTGGGACAAATGCCCAAGAAAAAAAAAAAATCCACTAGATTTTACAGACTTCATTCTCACCCACACATGTTGTTAAATGTCAATCATTGCACAGACTGACTCCTTTCATAGGATGACTTTTCTTTTGTTCTCTTATTTGTCTTAAGTTGTAGGATTGTCTTGGATCTCTTTATTTCATGTCATTAATACGAAACGGCAGATTTCCGTAAAACAATCACAACATTTTTGTGTGCAATTAAAACTTAAGAGATTTATACTCGATAATGCAACCTTTTCAGAAAATTGCTTTTTTTACCTCATCGCCAATTATACTCATTAGTGAGTCTTTTAAATGTACAGTTATACTCGCTTAGGCGAGACAGGTTTATCCAAACAAATTGGGTTTCCATGAACAGTATTTGTATCAATGCTCCTGTCAGCAACTTACTAATGAATTTGTTCATGTCCAGTTTGATAAATGAAGCCCATTAACTTGTACAGGGGAGTCGATATTAAAGGTCGACTATTATGCAAAATTCACTTGTTTTTATTATACATTTTTAGACCTTCGAGATAGGTCTCCAGTGTGTGTGTGCGCGCGTGCGTGTGTGCAAACATGAGGGGGGAAAAGAAAATTCCCCTTTTAAGCCAATTGCCCCTATTGTGACCTCATATAAGAAGAACTGAAGGGGCGTGTCTCAGCAGGAACTCATTTATACGAACACTGAAATGGATCATTTGGAGCTAAAAGTGAAATAAAGGGAGTTTGAGGTACGAAATAATTTTTTTTTATAAAGCATTATCTACAAGGAGGATTAACTGTGGGAAAGCTTCGAGGACTGAAGAGACTGTAAAATATGGGACCTTTAATCGATCGAAAATGAGGCTTCCTGTAAACAGAACCAGAACAGAAATGCTTGGACAAATTGATGCACCAGTTCTCTCAAAGTCCAGTTAGATTAGTACAACTTCCAGGAAGCCTAATGTGGGAAGAGAAACGGATAAGTTTGGCAAGGCAACAAAATAAACTAGTGAGAAATGATGTCTGGAAACTGGAGTGATTAAGAAAAGAAACTCTCGATTAGATAAACAGCACACAATGAGATAGGGTTTATTTAAATGAAAATGAACAGCAAAGTACTTAAAGTAAAGAGAGGATGCAGGTGACTTCCTGTTTACCTGATGGTCAGGGGTTCGATCAAATACATGGTAAATGAGGTTTGTTTTAATGCACATCATCTACAGTATAGCCAGACAAACCAGACGGCATCTACAAAAATATATGGTCCAAGTCTTGCCTACTTTTGTAGAAAAAGACCAACCACATGTCAGCAAACAAACACAGATATCATACTTAATATTTCGAGAAAAGCTCTTGAATACTAATGATGGGTTATTTTGTGGTACTTTTTTAAATGCAAACTATACAGAGTCAATCAAGGTCGTGAAGCTTGTATCTGGAAAGAGATGCTCCATAGCCATGGGACTACATGCCAGCTTACCAGACTGTCTGTGCAAAACACAAATTCTGGACAAAGCATATTCCAAAGAAAGGGGATGAATCGACTGAATCATATGACAGGGTAGGGGGGGCTTGGGGGATGTCCTTGGCCGCTAATGCCTGGAACTAACGCCTATCGGGGTCCAAAGACAAAACTGAAAAGAATCTCAGATGTTAGCATTGTGTACACCACCACAGAAACATGCCTCGATGAACATAGTTTAGATGTCATGATATGATTAAAGATATGAATTGACCTGTAAGTATTTTTTACCTTGTTTTTTTTTTTCCATTCATAAAGGTACAGGAACCTACAGCTATGAAGTCGCCATATTAGCCATAAAGCAAACTGGGGACCTTGAATCAAGTGGACCACAAAGTGAATCACCATTTCTGGGGACCTGAGTGGGCTTCATTTACACACACAGAAGTGCTGAGTCTTCGATTGGATCTAAGGTCGCTTAGAAAGCTTGGAATGCCCACAACCACATTCTTTGGCATCGGTTTAAGAACGTTTAACCAGTAATATTTTAATGTCTGTTTCGGGTCACAAAAACAAGTAGTCATCTTTAACGTTTACCGAAAAAACGCTTCAAAGCATAAAAGCACTGCAGTCGTTTTACAGAAGGCGAATGACGATCCCTGTCGAGATGGCTCAGAGCCCACTGCAGTCGTTCCCGTGAACATTCAGAGCGTGGAACTAAACAGATACCGTAACTTGCAGCCAACTTGAGGAAATGACGCATCTCTCAGTGGGAACCGTACCCACACAATCGTTCACCAGCACTATTTGCACATTACAGAAAATCAGCTGGGAGTTATTGCCACATCCCCCGTACAGTCCTGACCTCATTTCAACCCATTTCTACATGTTTGGGGCCATTAAAGCAGTTTATGAGGAGTCCAGCCTTTTTCAGGTGTAACAGGGGAGCATAATGAAAAATAAAAGTAATTTTTACCCTCTATTATTCTCCGTAATCAAAAGTCCCGGTTTGATCTGAACACCCTTCGAATTTTAAACACAGCTTCCCAACTGATTCAGACATGACTTAGCATTTTAGGACCAGAAGTGCATTAGAAATCACACACACACACACACACACAAAAGAAAAACCCTCCCTATAATAAAACGCATGTTCTTCTGCTCTAACACACCCATTGTAATCTGATGAAGGGTTAGATGAGCTGATAAGTTGAGACGAAAAAAAAAAAATTACAGTCCCAAAAGCCGCATGCCCATAACATGTTGCCCTTAACAATTTTTTTTTTTTTTTAACATTTTAATTCATGGCATTGTTTTACACCTGTACTAAACTTTAACCTGAATATTATATTCACGTTTACGAGTCACTCCTGTGAACGCAGTGTCTGAATGCCTTGTAAGCGGAATGAGTAAGCAAAATGCTTTCGGATTACCATGCGCCGGGTTTATATGTACGGCGCAGTGCAATTTTTGTTATGATTTTTTTTTAACAGATTTATAGCAGGATTTTAACAATCTATTAAGAAGTGCAATCCAATACCTAACGAGAGGATCCCAATAAAGTTTTCTACAAATTCTGTTAAAGTAAAGGAAATGTGATAACATCTGTACTAATCATCTCCATTGTGACGACAATCCTTTAACAACACACCTGTGGTGGAAAAAAAAAAATAGCATCCGAACGTCTGCCTACGTCATGAAACGGAAAATGCAGGGGGAAAAATAAAATGTCCACTTGCATGTTTTTTTATGCATCATTATTGGCTATACTATACTGTACGAGGTTTGTGTAATCCTTAAGCCATCTTCTTATTGCCGTCCTAGTAGCGATCGCATTCTGAGATTTTGATCCAATATTTTCGCCCCTGCCAGAACTTTTTTAGCGCCGTCTTCGGTTTCAATTATTCAATTAGACTTTGCATCATCCTTATTCAAATTGTCTAATACAATTCTTCCTCTTGCTGTGGTTTGGTGAGATAATTACCTTAACAAATGTCAATCAGCAGCATAATTCTTATTTGTCGGAAATTACCATTTATTGTGGAAGATGAAAGAGGTGGCAAATAAAGTACAACTACTCTAACGGTACTTAGGCATTTTTTTGTTTCGTATATCCATACTTGTATTTTCTGTATGTAACTCACTACATTTTAATTTTTTTAAATTATTTTATTTAAATATAAAAACCTGTACTTTTCCTCTCTACATTTTAAACAGAGACTCGTAACTTTTCAGCTGACGATCACACTGAAGCGCATTGATTTTTCTAATCTAAACTGAAACGTTTACGCGGTCACTCGCACCATAATCACACCACATGGGAAAGACAAGAACAAAACTATTCCACTAATCCTAGTTTACAGAAACGACCGGCAGGTCATTATGAAAACGCATACTGGTCACATATATGTGTACCGAAGCGATTCACTGTTACCTGGGCAACAGATCCTATCCATAATCCACTCGAATAAGTGCACTTGTTACCACTAAGGTAAGATTAGAAGCGATTTAGCTAACAAGCTAACATAATGAGCGTAAGCGTTGAGGAAAATTTGTCCAACCCATTTGGTTTGTGTTTCATGCCAAGGACAATGGAAGAGGCTAACAAAGCTACCCGCCTTCCGTGTAGTTAATTCATGTGGAATCCTGACGCTATCCATCTCGACTAGACTTGCACATTCATGTTATCAGCAGCATCGACTTCAATTGTGTTTAAAATACTTTTTATCAGTAACTCAGTTATATAAATATCCATCTGTTTCGTTGTTGAGTACTGGTACTTATTTGGTACATTTTTAGAGCATGTACTTTAACTATGTAGACTACTACAACTTGAGTAAAACTTTGAACTGTTACTTTCACTTGTAGTGAAGTACATTTCAAGGAAACTTTTACTTCACGCCATTGGTGGCTCAAGGGGAGGTTTCTCGCCTACCATGTGAAAGGCCCGGGGTCAGTACTATCCCAATACACAAACCCTAGCCCCTGGAGGCAGTGCTAGTCTCAAGCCTGGATAAAATGTGAGGGGTTGCCTCAGGAAGGGTATCCGACGTTAAAAACAGGGTCCGCTGTGGCGACCCCTCGACGGGAGCAGCCGAAAAACTTGTACTTTTACTTCAGTGATGAGTTTGTGTACTTTTGCCACATCTGGGGGATGAAGAAACTTGTGTCAGGAGCTTCAATGTAAAAAGTTCAGCTTGTACTTCATAGTTGAACTTTACGTGCTTGGAGAGTACAGATTGAACCGAAGAACTTACTGAATGTAGGAAAAGTTCAGACCACTCTTTTTCAGTGAGATGTGCATTTCGTCATCTAAGACTCATCTCTGTAGGATTCTTTTGAGAAGTTTGTATACAAACCCTGAATACAGGATAAAGCGGTATAGACGATGAGTGAGTGAGTGCGGTCAAATCATTCTCAAGCTCACAATGCATTACGTTCCATTTTATTGTTCTCTTCCAAGGGTGTGCAAAAGTTTGCATCAAACCGTACCTCTCTTTGAACAACCAACTGTTTTTTCTCTTCCCCTGTTCGTGCACGAATTGATTGATTTGCTGAATACAGTATTTATCCGTCCACATGCCTTTATCAATTTTTTCCTTCCCACAGGAGATAAAGTGTACATGGTTTCTGCAACCAAGAAACCACAGGGAATGTAAATATCTGGAGATGTTTGCAGGGTGAGAAAGTTCAACTTGAGTAGCTTGGAAAGGCTAATGTTACTAACAGCAATAAAAAGCTCCAGGTTTATAAATGGAAGTTAAACATTCTGCAGGAGAAATTAATATTTGACATAAACACTCTTGGTGGGTTTATATATAAATCACAAAATGTCTGTAAACAAAGCTGGAGTGTTGTTAAACTCGCTTAAAAAATAATAATAACAGTGACAGCATGAAGTAAAACAAATGCTAAAGCAGCGCGCGATGACCGGAAGCACGTTGTGGCTAATTAGACACACTAATTAGTGCGCTGCTGCTGCTGCGCGGTTTGGGACGAGGCCCTTATCAGTCAGACTTACCGATAATCACACACAGGACATCCACCAGGATAAAGACCTTCTTCTTCTTTACGTCCATCATGTTGAACCACAGGCTGTCACTGTGTGTGTGTGTGTGTGTGTTAAATGTAGCAGGTAAATACAAGGTCCACGTTGGGAAGTGTGTAAACTCGAAGTGCGAGTTCTTCCGGCTCCTCTGCTCCTTTGTACCTGTGACGGCACTGATTTCAGCTCAAGGTGTTCCCAGGAAACACACGGAAACTTCTTCAGCTAGCGAGCAAGAAACACAGTCCTTTTTGTCACGGAGACTCTGCACGAACATGCGGAGTCAGTTGTCCCGCGTCGAGCCGCTAAAGAGAGAAAGAGTGAGAGAGAGAGAGAAGAGGGGGAAAAACCCAGCAGGAAAACTCCTCTCCGCACACTCTGGCTCTCCGAGTTTGAGCTTCACCTTTTCGCTGCGCTCGGTACAACTGCACCCGGGTCTACGCCTCCCCCCCCTCCCTCCCGGTGACGTCACGATCCCTGTCCCAGCGCGCGCGCGCGCTCGCACACACACACTGTCCATAGTTCCCCATTACACTCATACACATTCTTCCAAATGTTCTCACACACACATATTACTCTCTCTCTCTCTCTCACACACACACACACACACACGCAGGACTTCTCCTTAGATGGTCTCGTGAAACGAAATGCATTCAGTACAGCGTTATCATCAGAACAGGAGGGCAAAGAAGAAAAAGTATAGTTTAGTTTATTGTACTGTTTTCAACTAAGTGTATGAAATAACACTAATAGATAGATAGATACTGTAGATAGATAGATACTGTAGATAGATAGATACTGTAGATAGATAGATAGATAGATTCAAGGCGTGTTCAAGTCAAACCCAGAACTTTACATATAATAAAAACAACAGAACATAATAATTACTGATCAGATCATTTGTAATACAGATAAGAATAATAGATAGATAGATAGATAGATAGATAGATAGATAGATTGCAAAAAAATATCATTATTATTATCAGAAGAGGAAGAAGAAAAATTATAGTATAATTTTTTTCATAATTAATTTTTTTTTTTTAAACTATGAAATAAATATGAAAAAATACTAGATAGATAGATAGATAGATAGATTCAAGGCGTGTTCAAGTCAAACCCAGAACTTTAGATTGTGCAGAATAATATACATAATAATTACTGATCAGATCATTTGTAATACAAATAAGAAAAATAGATAGATAGATAGATAGATAGATAGATAGATTGCAAAAAACAAAACAATGATCATTATTATTATTATTATCAGAAGAGAAAGAAGAAAAAGTATAGTATAATTTGTTTCATAATTAAATCGTTTTAAAATAAAAGTTTATCAAATATATATGAAACAATACTGAGTAGATAGATAGATAGATAGATAGATAGATAGATAGATAGATAGATTCAAAACATGTTCAAGTCAAACCCAGAACTTTAGATTGTGCAGAATAACTGAACATAATTACTGATCAGATCATCTGTAATACGGATAAGAATGATAGATAGATAGATAGATAGATAGATAGATAGATAGATAGATTTCACATACACGATGTAAAAAAAACAATTCTACATCATCATTATCGATAGAAAGGAAAAAAAAGTGTAGTATAATTTGCTTCATAATTTAAACGTTTAAAAAAAAAAAAAGTTTAAAATAAAAATACAGCTAGATAGATACAGTTCAAGTCAAACCCAAAACTTTAGATTGTGCTGAATAACAATACAGTTATGAAAATACTGGGATAAGTGCATTAGTGTAGCTGAGGATATTTATAGGAGTCAAGGTAGTTTTTAATCTCATAACTGTTTTAACTAGGTTATTAAGATTTCAATTAAATGTGCTTTACGAAAAAAAAAGAGGAAGAAGAAGTTATGTTTATGAAAGTTTGTAAAGCCGTACTACAGTAAAGATACACCAAGAGGTTGTGGATACAGTGAAAGTGCTCATACATTTGGGAGTTTTTATGATCACCAAACAGCCCCATAATGATATTTGACCTTGCTCAGGTCATCTGTGGTAGGTAAAAACTCAAGACTCAGTAAGAGTTCTTTACATCATCCTCACAAAAATATCTACTTATTGCTTTGTGAAAATGCCCTAAAGATGAAAACATTAGGAAATTATTCCTGAAGTCATGTGGAGTGTTAAGATTGGTATGGTTTCCCTGGGTCTGCTGTAGGTCTCCAGTTTGTATTGTATGCACATGAAGATCTCCCGCAGTCTCATCTGTGCTCACTGGGTGTAAGGAATTTTGGTTGGAATTCACAAAGAAAATCACAGCTTTTATTTCAAAGCTAAAAGAGCCAATCATTTTTATATTTGGTTACTGAGCGTAAGATTATTTGCTGAGAGGATTATTATTTTAATGATGAAAATCATTTAAGTATGTTTTGTTGGCCATCCATTGCAAAATAGCTGTGGAGAATAATCTACACAGTAATGCATGTACTTCGTACTTTTAAAAAAATTTAAGAATGAAAAATAACTATTATATAGAAATCCAACATTCTTTTTCGTAATAAAACAAACTGTGACATTATCATATGGTTTCATCTGAAAATTGTATGTATTTAAGATATTGAAGGTTCAACCCTTATTAAGATCAATAGGAATGCTTCAATGTTACATTTATGGTTTTGAGGTCTACAGTATAAAATGTTGTAGCAGATAAAAAGCACCAAACAAGGAACATCCAATAATTCTATAAAATATATATGATTTTTGTTGTATACAATAATGATTGTATAGAGTCACGAAAAGGATTGTGACTCTAACTTGTCACTCTAATTTTTGGTTGTGTGGACCCAATCAGAGTGGATGGATATTTGTGTGTGTGTGTGTGTGTGTGTGTGTGTGTGTGTGTGTGTGTGTGTGTGTGTGTGTGACTGACACCAGGGCCGCAGTACGTCTGTCCAAACAAAGAAGGACTCTGTCAGGAATTCCAGACGCAGGAAAAGTTGATGATCTTTGCTTTTTCTCGTGCTGGTTTATCTGCCTTCCTCAGCTCTGCCTTCCTTCAGCTTCTTTACGAGGAACACAAAACCACAGTTTCCATTCTACTTATTATTTTTGAGAGATTCTTTTTTTCATGCAAAAGGAAAAAGAAAAGGAAAACAAAACAATAAAATACAATTAGGGATGTAGGAATCACGTCTTGGCCTTGATCTTCTGCATGCACTTGGCTCTGACTTATTAGCATTTATACTTTGACTTGTGGTATTGTTATTAATCAAGAGGGTTTTTTTTTTCATGCAGAAAGTTTAACAAGGAATAGTTGTTCTGGCAAACACACATGGAAAAAAAACAAATTGACATGAATGCTTGGGTTCGAAAAAATATATAGGCTATATCGTGTTGGCCATGAACTTGGCCTTACCTCCCTAATGACGTCTTAAAACATTGTCTAGTCTCGTGGACCTTTGAGGGGACATGACAGCGGCAGTGTTTGATAATGGCTTCACATACATTATGCGTTTTGGCCCTTCACATGTAGGTGGTAACAAAATATTTGGACAGTGAGGCACAGATGGAAAGGGAAATGTGTGGATTGTGTGCAGGAAACTGGCTTTGTCCATGTTTTCTGACACACATACAGTAGGATATAGAACACAATAGTTTATGAGCTCGCTGTAACTTAGATGGATTGCAATGAAAGATACAATCACATCAGAAAAAAAAAACAGATGATTCAACACTAAAAGAAGAAAGAAAGCAACGTAACTTAACTAAACAAAAGTAACAAGGGTATCAGCTTCCTACCAGTTTGTCGTTTAAATGATCTTTTCTCATGTCAACAAAGATATTTTTCCCCTGCTGCTTCTGGGTAACCACTTACAAAGAGACATGCATGGAGGTTTACACATTTTCACTTTAGAAACCATTAATATTTTCTCCAGGGCATGGTTCAAAACAATACCTCTACATACTGTAGAGATCATATGGTTTTGAAGAAATTTTTACTCACACATTCATTGTCTAAACCGCTTTATCTTGTCTACAGGGTCGCGGGGAGATCTCAGGAGATCTAAGGGCATGAGGCAGGGTACAACCTGAACCAGGTGCCAATGGAAGTGCATGTCTTTGGACTGTGAGAGGAAACGGAATACCCAAGCATGGGGAGAACATGCAAACTCCATGCACACAGACCCGAGGCAGGAATCGAACCTGCACGCTGGGGGTTCGAGGACACAGTGCCACCTCTAAGGAACATATTTTTAAAATTCAGGGAGTTTTTCACCGGCGCACTCAGCTTGCTCATCAGGGAAAAAACTGATAGTCTATAATTATTTTTCCATACTTTTTTCCTGTAAATCTGCTTTGACCACTGTTAAACGTGCTATACAAATAAAATTGAAGTGAATTGAATTTTGTTTGCATGTGGAGCTTGTTTAATCCAGACTGCCATACCTCCAGTTACCACTAGGTGGCCAGTAGTAACCCTCACCACGCCCAAGAAGAAGAATAAACACTCCTGAAGCATGTTTGTTCATTTCTTCATTCATCATCTATACCACTTATCCTGTACCGGGTCACAGGGTGTCTGGAGCCTATCTGCATGCTTCACATAAATAATAAAATAATATAAAAAGACATAAATAAAATCGCATCACACATCTCCAATCCACGCAGATCATACAGTATAAAATTAACATCTCATGCACAAAACCCTGCGATGGATTGGCACCCTGTCCAGGGTGTACCCCGCCTTGTGCCCGAAAGTCTCCTGGGATAGGCTCCAGGCCCCCCGCGACCCTGATCAAGGATAAAGCGGTATAGAAGATGAATGAATGAATGAATGAATGCACAAAACCAACCAACCAACCAACCAACCCAATACGAGTTTTTAGATGAAATTTTAACACCCTCAGTGATGTGGCCTCACAAATAGTCAAAGCTAGGTAAAAATTTGGGTGCCGCCACAGAGAATGTCTGATCACCCCTGAGCTTGCATTTGGTTTTGGGTACGGTCAGCAGAAATGTCTCCAATGATCTGAGAGACCGGGGTGAACTTTTACAACAAAGAATTTCTTTACAGGAATAATATGTACTGACTGTACACTGAGTGATAGGGCGAGGCAAGGCCATGTAAACATTTAAACCTGACCAAAAGAATTTTGAAATTAATTCGATACTGTACCGGGAGCCAATGAAGGGAAGCCATATATTCTCTTTTACGCGTAGAAGTTAAGAGCCGAGCAGCAGAACTTTGAATCAGCTGTAGTTGATGTAATGCTGCCTGACAAACTCCAAAATACAAAGCATTAAAATAATCGAGGCGAGTGGTGATAAAGGTGTGGATGGCTATTTGAAAATTCCTAACAGACAAAACAGGCTTAAGTTTTGCCAATTGCCCTAATTGAAAGAAGCTAGACCGAACCACAGCACTGATCTGTTTATCAAATTTAAGGCCATTTTCAAAATTAACACACAAATTTCATGCTGTGGGTTTAACATACTGCACCAAGGCTCCCAAATCCAGAGGTGGAACTCTACCCCTGGCACCAGGACCAAACAACGAAACCTGTCTTTTTATCATGAACATAAAAAAAAAAATTCAGGACAAACCATACCTTTATGTAAAGTTAACAGGGCCCTGATAGAGTAACCTTCCTTCTTTCGTTTTGACGGGAGATAAATCTGACTATCATCTGCATAGCAGTGAAAAGAGATGCCATGTTTTCTCAGGATATAGCCAAGCGGCAACAAATACAATGAGAAAAGAAGGGGCCCAAGGATAAAACCCTGTGGAACCCCATATGTCAGACGAGCTGATGAGAACTCAAGGGCTCAGTTTCTTACACCTAATCCAAAGGGATCTAGAGTAGGTTAACTGGTATTCCAAATTGTCTGTAGTGTGTGTGCTATGCAATGGATTGGCATTCTGTCCAGAGTGTACCCCGCCTCATCCCCAATGCCTCCTGGTATAGGCTCCTGGCCTCCTATGACCCTGTATAGAATAAACTGCTATAGGAAATTAATGAATTAACATCTATAAAATATGTACTGACTATACACTGACTGGCTATAATAAAATCCCAATGAACATAAAATTTATTATTTAATGTGCAAGTGTATTTTATCTTGGAAGTTGGGGTGACGCATGTTCAGTGACCCTTACTATCTAGAACCTTTACAACAAAGAATTTCTTTACAGGAAATACATTTTCACAAGATATTCCTTGTGGAATCCTATATTTTAAAAATGTAGGACTGAGCTAGTCAAGCACACCAACTTGTTCATCCCAAACAAACCCTTGCCCTCTTTAAAACAAAACAAATCACGGATATACATGTCTAAACAAGCAGCCTTTAAAACCAGTGCACGCAGCAATCTAGCATTTCAGTGCTCGTTCTTATGTACTGTAGGTTCTTCAGTTCCCTTCCAAGAGCATACCAGAAAGAGGACTTGCTGTGCTAAATTACCCCTAGGCAGGAATGCGTGTGCATGATGTACTTCAATAGACTGGCATCTCATTCTTAGTGTGTTCCCACATCTTCACAGGATATGCTCCGGATCCCTCATTCACTCTCACTCATCATCTATTCCACTTTATCCTGTGTACAGGGTCGTGGAGGGGCTGAAGCCTATCCCAGGAGACTTAGGACATGAGGCCAATCCATCACAGAGCACACACACTCAAACACACAACTACGGGCAATTTGGGAACGGCCAATTAGCCTAACCTGCATGTCTTTGGACTGAGGGAGGAAACCAGAGTACGCAAAGGAAACCCAGCAAGCACGGGGAGAACATGCAACTCCATGCACCCAGAGCCCGTGGCAGGAATCGAACCTGGACCATGGAAGCGCAGGGCGACAATGCTAACCACTAAGCCATCGTGCCGCCCAGTTCCAGATCCCCCAAGACAATAGACAAATACAATTGATACCTAGAGATTCTTAAGAGTGAACATCCATGGCATACTAAAATGAAATGTTTAACACCCAAAGGGCTCGAATAAATCGGAGCTACTGAAGATGCCAACTGATGGACTCTTACTTATAGTACATTTATTATTCTGAATGGAAAAAGTTTATGAATCATATTAATGTGACACTTAGTAACAATACACTTGGTGGAATTTTAAGAAAGGTTACAAAGTAGCTATTACTACAAAACAACTTTATTAAACATACAACCACACCATACAAATTCATATCGTAAAAACAAGGATAGGAAAACTTTCTCTCAAATAATTCAAATAATTGAAATTAACTTTGCTTTGTTCATGTAATTTACGTATAACTGCCAAACAGTAATGATTGAGCAACAGATAAATGAGTTTCAGTTTTTTCTAGTGCATTCTAATAGGTATAACAATTTCTTTTACATTTTGGAGGTCATTCTTGATTCTTTCAAATTCGACCAAATCACACTTGTGACGTTATCTTGAGGTGAAAGTTCATTATTGAACTCGTCCTCTTATGACGGCGATCACCATGTGCTCTTTGTCACTCTTTGTCAGAGAAGCCATAAAAAAAAACGGCACAAAACAAAATGGCCTGAATTGCACGCAGGCATGTAGTAGCAAGCATGAACAAGTCCAGTTCTTGGAGATCACTAACACAAAGCAGACACTTCAACATTCTTTACAGAGATCATAATTTTATCATCATAAATAAATAAATGCAATGCACGCATCTGTTGCTTTCAAAACTTAGACTTATGTAACACACACCACATAATAAGACAACAGCCACAATACAGTACAATATGCATACAAACTAACTTTTATACACATTGACCTTGAAGTAGTCTTACAAACTAAAATTCCTACTACGGAGGCATCCACTAAGGAGTGTTGTACTTCTTGCTAATAAATGTGTGCAGAAGGCCAACAAAGGCAAATAAGCAATTAAAAATAAAAATCATGAAGTGTAAACCATGGCACAACTCTGGATTCTGATTGGTCAGAAGGTGTTGACTAATATACAGTATATTAATAAAAGAAAGGTTTTGTCTGCACATTAGTCAGAATTCGCTCTTTCAATGATATCTTTACGCTTCATACATTGGAAGGCCAGAAACCTTTCATTGCTAGTCTCAGAAAATTTTTCTGTCTGTCTGTCTGTCTGTCTGTCACAGCATCATGCAAAACTCGCTAGACAGAATTTACTGAAACTTTGCCTGAAGTTAAATCTGTGCTATAAATGTTATGAGCAGTTATGTGCAAGATTATAAACCGAAAGTTCGTTTAAACTGTGGGCGCGTCTTAAATCGACCGCTGGACAGAATTCAGTGATACTTCTGTAGTACCTGAAGTTTAACCTGCACCATAAGTGAAATCAAAATGTCGAGTAAAAGCGATGTTATAAACAGTTATGTGCCGGACTGAATAGCTAATCAGTAGCTTATTTCGAAATAGATTACTCCATGTAAACACCTGCACCAATAGATATGATTATAAAAGCGAAAATGAATATTTTTACTGGGATTAGTTCATATTTTCAGTGCTGAAGTGGTACGGTCTTAAGTGGTACCGTTTTAACTTACTGGAGTTGTTTTAAGACAAAACTTCATCGGATCTACTTTTTTGATTCCTCATCTGTGATTCACTCTCCGATTAATGAACAGGGAGTGTATTCAGCTGACGGCGAAAGAAGTACAACTTAATGTAAACAAGGCGTTAGATACTCAACCTTACACAATATTATTTCTTTGTATTAATAAGTTAACCAGAGAGTTCTGTAGTACAGAAAGACAGGCAGATATGTACATGGGCATCAACTTAAAATAATAATAATAATCATAGTAATAATAATAATAATAATAATATCACTGATTACATAAAAGCTGATCAGCTTACTTTTAGCTTTACCCTTTTAACTGTTGTTTACACTAGTTTTCTATCACAACAGCTCAGAGAGTAGGAGAGATAAAGAAAGAGAAAAAGAGAGAGAAGGAATTCACAAGACATCATGTTTAATGTATCTTTTCACAATTTCCTGGCAGGAAAAATGAGTAAACTTGCCAGCATGTAAGTTTCTGAATAGCTGCTCAATATACAGTACTAAAGTATACTATATCTTTTAGTATATACTGGATATATATATACAAGTTATAGAGGTAGACAAAGGTAAGAATTAAAAAGCATAGCTGGTGCATAATTACAATAAGCGCAAACATATCTATTTGCTTCTACATGTATATAGCAAATAGATCCTTCACAATTCATATTGTCTGACAACCATCCTAACATAAAACTTATTTTTATTTAAGTTTTAATTTTTTTATAATGAGCATTCAAATCCAGCATTGCCTTTAAATAAAATCTAAAAAAAAACAACAAAAAAAACACATTCCTTCTGTCAAACCGGGACTCGGCTCTCAACTTTGACTCCACGTTAAATAAATAAGGCGAGTTCTGGCTGTAGCAGGACACGAGGGCAAACAAGGACTCATAGTGATATTTGTCATGAATGAAGCCGTCTGACATTTACAGAAGACTTCAGGCACAGTAAGACGATGAGACTCTTTGAATGGTGCAAACGGTTTTTAACAAGCCCGTACATCTGCGGTCGGCCCATGTGGCTCGGAACCCGATCAGTCGGTGAACACGCAAGAAGTGCAACAACTGATGCTTTAAATATATATATATATTTTTAAATAATAAAATCGATGGATAACTTGTCGCCAACTTGCAAAGAGACGCATCTGTCTGTGGGAACTGTAAACACAAAATCATTCCCCAACACCACTTGCACATTACAGGGACTCGGCTGAGAGTTATTGCCACATCCCTCTGTACAGTCCTGACCTCGCTCCAAGCCATTTCCACATGTTTGGGTCAGCAGGAGTTCCTGGGAGGCCAGCGTATCAGACATGAAGCAGGCCATCAGATAGTGTAGCAGAGGGATTATCTAGAGAAATTAAGCCAGTTCTTACTTTCATAAATAACTGTTATTCTGCACAGTCAAAAGTCCTGGTTTGACTTCTCTAATACATTATTTGTTTTGTGATGAATGCCCCCTGCTACAATCCTGCCAATGCACAAACATGCAACAACTAGTCATCTCTGACATGTACTGTTTCTGTATGGAAAACTGTAAAAAAAAAAGTGGCCGGATGTTCCACAGCTCCTACAGAACTACAATGCCCTGTATACGTCGTCGGTTTCTAAATCAGGACAAGATTTCTGATAGCTGGTCTGTACGTTGCTGTAAATGCAGGAATTTAATCCTGACTTATAATTATTATCATGAACACTATTAGTGAAGTCTGCTTCAGAATGAGCCAGGGGAAGTGGTAGATAGCTTGTAGAAACATGCACGTAACCACGAGCTAAATATTTTGGCACGTGGTTACTCTGATAGAGAAAGTCAGCCGTGTTCACTGACACAAAGTCGGCGTAATCTAGCGAAGGCTCGGGGACAGGAAGATAACCAGTTAAAACATGGCTGCAGCAACTGGACTCTAGTCTTGAGAAATGGTTACTTTCACGGATAAGATTAGTCGAATTGTACGCCACCGTTCTAAAGTCAACATAGGGATCGGCATCTGGGAGATAACTGGTGGATACGTGGCTGTAGCAACAGGTCTTTGGACACAATTTGAACACAAGTTTCCTTTCGTAGAAAAAATCTTCTGGGTCCAGGGTGTCCTCTCTGAGCGCTGGACAGTCAAGAGGCAGGTAGGTTTCAGAACAGGGCACAATGTTGCCTTTAGAGAAAACTGAATCCACCTCGGTCGTTCCAACATCAGGACCTTCTAAACAATCAGAAGATACGTTGTTTGAGGAACGCGGCGTTGCACTGAGAGCGTTTTGATAGCCGAGGTCAATGGTTAGTTCTTCAGTGGGTTCTTCAACGTTCGGCTCACTGAATGTTCGTGAAACTTGTTTACGGAGTTGTTTATTTGTTTCTGAGCCGAAAGCCTGGAGATTGCTGCCCTTGGGGTGGTGTTGGTGTTGGTGACGACAATGGCCTGTTATTTCTCCTCTCGTGCTGATAGGCTTGAAGAGAAGAGGGGACGATTTAAAGTCCATGTTTGGTAGATTATGCTACAGACGGGAAAGAGAGAGAGTCTTTATTAAAACAATCCACAGTACTAGATAATCATTATAGTGTGTTATAGTCTGATAGCTTAAATCCTTCTACTATTTATCTTTGTATGATATGTTCATTCAACTCTTGTTATCTTTCTTTCTTTTTTTTTTTTATCACTGACTTTTTTTTTTCACTTTTTATCAAGCCCCAAAAATTCCAATGCACTCATATGATTAGTGTGTGTACAAACGGCAAATAAAGTCTCTTGAATCTTATTACTATTATGGGCAATTCATATTCATGTCCGTGTGTAATAAATCTAAATTCTTACTAATTGCTGTGCAGGATTATAATATCTGCATGTTGATATGTAAACAGCTCGGAAGCTTAACCACACATTCAATGCTTCACATCCAGAAGGTTTGCAAAATAAGATAGAGATGATGGAAAAATCAATCCGAACCACTATTGAATCATTATTGAAGTGGCGATACAGTATATATTCAAAGAATGTGATCACACTGCTCTCAGCGGTCATCTGATCCTGATATGATTTCAAATTTCAGGAAGGGATTGTACTTGTCAAAATGTATCCAGACTTTTTAAATTTTTTTATTTTATACCACCATGTAATGAAACCTTTATATGTTACCTGATGCGGACAGACAGGAGGCCAGACGGACAGGCTGCTCTTAGATGGGTCAGGGACGATCGGACAGAGACACTGCTGAATCCTGATGAAAAGCAAGTACATTTTTGATAAATGAAATATGCAGTGCAGCACATCTTTTCCCTATTTGTATATGATTGTTGTCTTTTAGGCTCAACCTAAATACAGGTAGTCCCCGACTTACGAACATTCGAGTCAGATACGAACGGACCACGATTACACTTCCGGTTCAATCATGTGCACTGTACAAAAAATAGAACCTGCAGTGCACCAGATACCAATATTTTTTACATTTTATACAAAATTTTGTGGGGGTGCGAGAGAAATTAGTCAGCCTCATCGGTTTCAGTGATCCAGTCCGAGAGCATGATGATAGAAAATGTCCTGTAAAGCTGTCCTGATGGTGAATAATCCTAATTTCGGAAAATCCTCAACAAAACAGAGTTCACAGTCCAATACAGTGGAAAACAGCTCC
>JAQMYL010000018.1:15609468-15619865 GCA_030014365.1 Clarias pachynema
ACATTTTATCCGATTACTCGATTAAATTTTTGGTAGAATACTCGATTACTAAAATATTCGATAGCTACAGCCCTAATTTAAACTGTCGGCAAATAGCTTTCGCATCGGCAAAACAATGCAATTCAAGTACCTGAAGGCAACCCACCAAGCACGGGGAGAACACACACACACACACACACACACACACACCTGAGGCAAGAATCAAATTCTCAACCACAGAAGTGCGAGGCCACAGTGCTAACCACTGTGCCACCGCAACGCCTAGGTTAAGTGGAGCATTTCATACTGTGTATGACTGTGTTTGTGACAAATAAAATTTTAATTTGATTTAAATTTGTTAAATAGAATTAAATACATTACAAACTCAATATGTAAAAGTTGCATTTGGTCGGAATTAAAAAAAAAAAAGCATGCTATTACATTACATGACGTGACATACTGTATGGTTCGTTATTCCTTGCATATTAATATATAATTTTTTAAACCATGCAATAAGTGGAAAAAAAACGGGAAAGCAAATCTTACCTGGCAAAAGCAAGTGATTTTATTTCGAATGATAGAACTATGCTTTTACCAAATGTTTTTTTCCCCAATACTCAATAGGGATGCACGCGAAAAAAAGAGAGAAACTAAAAAAGGAGAAAGGATATATTATGAAATGAACCAAAAATGTGTAAAGTAAATAAACACTATATCAAAATATCTTCTCACAATATTTGTTATAACATGAATCCCCGTTAATCTTTATCCTATTTGCTGAATTGCCACAAATATTATCAGCTCATAGAACTTTACAGATGTTCACATCTTATCTCTTGGCTTTTGCAGCAGCAGAAATGCCTACGCTGCAGCAAAAAGGAGACAAAACATCTTTTCGGTTTTCCTGCATGCCACATAAACCGCTATGCATCATGGGGCCCGTTTCTTGATGTCTCACCACATTTTCAGTTCCCTTAAGAAATTGACTGAGCAATAATAACACCAATTATCAATGCAGATTAACGCAAAACAGCTCTGCATCCAGCCTCATTAAACACTTATTACATGAGAACCGAAGTATCATTGATCATGGGAGGCACTAAAGACACGAGTCTCTTAACTGCACAGGTAATTACGCTTATATGAAATAATCAGCAAGCTTGTTTATGGTGTTCATTATATTGTGTAACGAGAGAGGATAAAATGCCAAAGAGAGACACAGCTCTCAACTCTGCTGCTATCTTTAAGTACCAGTGTTACACAACGTGTTTTCAAGAAATGCATTTGTCCTGTTTTATCATTTTTATTTCACAGGTTTAGTCATATATGCAAATACAATAAAGCCCAACTAATTGCGATTTTCCAGCGTATTTTATGCATTTTTTAAATTCACGGCTTCATGACAAAATGGTTTTGAGTGACTATCAACACACTTATCATGCTCATCATGCTACAGTATTTCTATGACAGTTGAGGAAACTGTGCCCAAGTAGATTTTAATCAATGCTCCAGAGTTTCATAATAGATTCATACACCCACACACACACATACACATTTCTCTCTCTCTCAAGCCAAGAGCAAGACAAAAAAAAATAAATACTGCAGCATTATCTCTGACTCTGGCAAATTACAAAAATATATATATTTTGGTAAATAATAATTAATATGATTTGGTAAAGTTTTCTCCACCAATGGCTGATCGGTTTATGCATAATTAATGAAAAAATATAGTGAAAAAACAAATGCCGACATTTGATTCTTAACAAAACTACTCACAAGTCCAACTGATATAGAAATATATTGATACTTTTACCATAAAGTGACATCTCAACCATTTGGAAGAGACCTATACCTGGGTATATTAAAGGAAAAAAATAAACACTTATTGTTGTTTGTATTGCGCAACAGAAATAAAAAATGCAAAGAAAAAAATCTATGTTAAGATGTACTTTTGGTCACACAGACCAAATGTCTGACTGAATGTGAGTATGTAGTGTCATAATAATAAAATAGATTTATAATAATAATAATAATAATAATAATATGATTATGATATGAGTCTACCTTCCAGAGCAAGGTGATACGTCTTTGGTCGCTCCTGTCCACTGGCTTGATGTGTCTCCACAGCTCCGGGGCAGATACTGGGGCTGAGATTTGCAAACAAAAGCACACATATCACAATCTGTCTTTCAAAATAATGATAATAATAATAAATTCTTGATCACCATAACGCCCTCTGTCAGCTCCTCACCAGCCTCTGCTGTGGTGGCTTCCGCAAATCCACTCCAGGAACTCCAGTGATGCGCTGCTCTCAAGTCCTGAGCGCGGACCCTGACCAAGTGCTTGGTTCCTGGATATAAGCCACATAAGTTTGTCCACCAATCATGAAGAACAGCATTCACATTGGGGAAGTGGGCCTGAAACGGACACAAGTGTAGAACTCTTGGAGTCACATGGGGTGCATCAATAAGATGAGGAACCAACAGTAGGAATTTCATGAATATGTGAGGATTCGTCGCCAGGGGCCAGACCGTCTATAGCGAATTCTACTGCCAGGTTTTAAGACGTCTAAGGAAGGGCACACGGAAAAAGCGACCGGATCTGTGGCGCACTAATCTCAAAACATTTTGATACCGCCTCATACAGTACAGTTTCTTTTTCCCTTTTTGTGATCCTGGGCAGAAAGTGTTATTTCTCAATATGACTAAAGTAAACGAAAACGACCGATTTTCTCTTCAAACTTTGCTTTCGTGACAGGGTTAATGAAATTTTCAAATAAACCCATTTTCCAGAACATTCCAGGTAGATTCAGTGCCGAGTAGAGAATCTTTTAGAAGTTCCATATATTACTATGGAAAGTACTATGGAAAGTTCTAAAAACTTCTAGAAAATTCTTGAAGGTTCCAGAACTTTCCTAAGTAATACATGTACTGTGGCTCACCACTCACCACTACAGCTTAGTTCTAGCTGCGTAAGCGAACACACAGACCTATCTGCATTGATCAGAGATGGCATCAAGACGCTGCAAGCATTCTCTAGCCACATTCTGCTCTGTAATATATGGCCAATTTATCAAGACAAGAACGGAAAATGCTAAAATGCTGCAAGGCATATTTCAGCATACCAGATTTTGTAAGCAGCAGCCAAGATGAATATAAGGAAAACAGGTTGGGAGAATATATTAGCGGGGCAGATACGTGAAAATGATTTACATTACAGTCGCAAATCTGGGGAAAATACAAATTTTCGCTCATTTTTGTATTACAGTACTTTGATATAAATATATGTGAATCTTGATTCATACAGTATGTAATTTTTTTTTCAGACATTATAATAATTATAAATTATTGTACATGAAAATATGCCTGTTTTGGAGGGAATAATGCCCATTTACTATACTTTCACTATACAACATATGCCGTTAAGAAATAACACATACTATCCGGGAACAAAATGTACTGTATGTCACGGCTTATCTACAGCAATCTTATCCAATATTGTGATTCAGGACGGAATTAAATAATTACAAAGTGGATGATGTACAGTATACTGTGTAATAGTCACAAGGTAGTACAGTACATTTGTTTTCATCACGTTTCATTGCATAACTGTTCGGCGGAGTCATGATGCAGCACCCCTGAGCAGAGTTATTCTAGTATTCTAGGACTTTAATCTCTGACACGGGTTTAAATTTTGCTATCAACCCACAAACCACCAGACGCCTCCTTCTCTCAAATGAATATATTTATTAACACCAACAGTCTGAGATGAGTCATATAGATGATTAAAAATTCAGGTGTAAAACCCTGTTTGTAGCCTGGGCTTACAGAATAAATCTTATTTGTACTTGAATTGTTCCCTCAAAACACAATGTTTTCTACAGAAGAATTGCACATACATAAATACATAGTAAATTCCATTTGAATTTGATGCAAAATATTTCTGAACATGTCAATTACTGTACACAAAACAGTTGGTTAGAATCTGTGCTTTATATGACTTAAGGGGAGTACTTTTACTCACGCTCAAATTTACTTAAGTATTAAAAGTACAGTACAAGGTCATAGTAGCCTTTTTCATAATAAACAAAAACAAAAAAACATTATTATCTGTCATCAGGTCCGTTTCTTATTTCGAACACCTGTGGTGAATTATTAGGTGTGTCTCAAAGAAAAGGCTAATTACACAATTACTCATAATAGTCAGCAGGTGATGAAATTCCTGCTTCAAATACTACAGACCGCTATGGTTAGGTAATATAACACCATTCTCAAATACAGTTAAGTAAAAGTACAGAGGTAGTTGAGTAAAAATAAAAAGTATCCTCTAACAAAACTAATCTTATAAAGTATGATCTGAAAATATGTACATAAGCACAATAGCAAAGTAAATGTACTCAGTGACCTCCCATCTCTCATTCTGAATACATATAACTTTGAATAAGTTACTGATATAATTTTCATATTCATTTGTAATTTTCTATTCAAAAAATGCATACCGCCTGTTCTTACCTGCTGAGGAGTGCGATACTCTATCTGTATAACACGATCATTCCTTTCGGATGGCAAATATTTCGATAGTGGGTCTGTCCACTCCAGCCTCAGACACATGGCATTTCCTGGCAGCATGGCAAGCTTTGTGATTTTTGGGGGGTTCATCTTAACTGTACAAATTTAAATTGAAAGAGATAACAGATAAAGTGAAAAAGATGTAACTGTTAAACATACTGTTAAATCTCATCTTGTAACGCAACATTACAGATTGTGGAAAACTTGTGACTGATTATATCATGGAATGAAAGAAAAATGTAATAAATAAAACAACTCAAGCTTAAAAGCCACATAAATGAATGTGCACGCTTATGGGTGGGTATGACATTGAGGAAGCTAACGTGAATGAAGTGTCAGACACAGTGAGAAGAATAAAATACACTACCTGGCAAAGAAAAAAAAAGTCCCACACTCTAATATTTCATTGGACTGCCTTTTGCTTTGATTACGGCTGTGGTACAGTTTTGATAAACTTACGCAATGTAACAACATTCATTTCCATCTCGAGTCCAATACAGGATCTTGTAGTGATGAGGCAGACCACTGCTTAAAGTCTTCTCCAGCACATCCCAAAGATTCTCAACAGCGTTAAGATCTGGACTCTGTGGTGGCCAATCAATGTGTGAAAATGCTCCCTGAACCACTCTTTCACAATTTGAGCACTGGCATCATCATCATCATCATCATGGAATGTGTCTCTGCCATCATGGAAGAAAAAAATCCACTGATGGAAAAACCTGGTTATTCAGTATATTCAGGCAGTCGGCTGGTCAAATTTTTTGGGCGCTTAACGTCGTTAAACCTGCACCTGACCAACAGAAGCATCCCCAGATCATAACACTGCCTCCACAGACTTGATAGGTGCATCATCTGCATATCTTCGTACCCTGAAGCACCATCACTCTGGAACAGGGTAAATCTGAACTCATCAGACCACATGAGCTTTTTTCCATTGCTCTGCAGTCCATTTTTTATGCTCCTTAGCAAATTGAAGGCTTTTTGTATCTGATTAGCCCCATTGAAAAGTGTTTTTATTTATTTATTTTTATTAAACCCAGGTGGTGACTTTTTTTGGGGGGTCAGGCAGTGTATGATGAGTAAAAAGAAGAGAATCCTATACAGATAAGATCATGAAGTATGTATATAATGTGTATATACTGTATATATAATACTATGTCAAATACTGTACCTTCATTAATCCCACGGAAGCAGTATTCTTCTAAGCTGGTGGTAATGGGGGATCCGAACACCAGCACATCCACACTGAAGCAATGAGACACTGAGCCAATTTTCACAGAGCAATGAGTGGTTGTGGTATTACAGGAGTCCATAGCGATTTGACAATTGGTAGAGATTGAACAATTGCACAGACAATTGGTCCTGAAATAAAGACAAGAGCTACTAAATAATGCTATGCTGCAGAAGATGAGTGAAAATATCCTTCTCCCTTTAAACCACAGCTCTATTCAATTCTTGATTCTGATCAGAAGGTGTGAATTGTTTTTGTATAACAGCACGGCTAATTCAGATTGTGAGAGGAACAATAGATTCATATTAATACACTTCTTCTGGTACTGTTTCGCTTATAATAACAGCTCATATAAAAATGTATAATCGATGCTATGACTATTTTATAAGTAGTTTTACAGCACAAGAAAGTTTATGCTTTCATGCAAAGAATGCGTTTTTTTTTTATTTTATTTTTTTTTAGCAAATTAACAAACATTCAAGTAAGAAGAAAAAAAAAAAGATAGAGTCTGTTAAGGGGAATTTTGGTTATCATGGCTATAACAGAAGTCAGAGGTACTAACATGTCTCCAGGATGCTCCACAAGATAAAATCTTACTATAAACCACTGTTTATGTTTTGCACATTAATAATTAAATAATAAATTAATAAATAAATGTTGTAATCCTCAGAAAATTGCTAGGAAATAAGCAGAATAATACTCCACCCCAAGTCTGGCGTGTGTTATTCCATAAATACAGTAACGGCAACTCTAACAGAGGGAGGGTAACATACTGTAGTGTCAGGTCTCGTGACACTACCCTGTCATTGATTATTTTTCTATTTATTTACCTATTTATTATAAATAAATAATTTAATTATAATATAATTTACTTTCTTCTAAATGTAATATTTTATTTCTTCATTTATTTCTAAGATTTGATATTGGTCTGCGTTAAAATATCCTTCAACATAATTTTAGCATATTGCAATTGTGCACGTGTCGAGGATGAACAATTGTTCTCACATAAATGCAAATTCAATTATGGATAAAACAAAAAACAAGGTTTCATTTGGCGTACTTATGAAAGACAAAAGAGATTTCAAGACGGTTGAGCAGAAGAAGTGTCATGTTTTTCCCATTGTCAAAAAAAAGCTGCTGAACCAGATTTCTGCTTATTAGCCAGAATTCTTCTACAGTACATCATACACTGGAAAAAAATTATTCATGTATCAGCTTGAATTAACTTATATTATTGACAGTATTCTCACTCAGCATGATCTGTATCATGTCAAAAGGGTGGTATGATGAACCAATGGCATCACTTGTTTTTCAGTTATGTGATCAGTAAAGTAAAGATACTTCCTGTAGAACACAGCGGCTGTTATGAGTAGTTAAAAACGTGTTCAGTGATTTTATGGAGAAAGTTTTGGCACAGAACAAAAAAGATCTTTACTTTCTGTTACTACCGTTACATTAACATCAGCAGTAATTAATCCCTTCATGTAGGTGATACGTCCAGTGAAAAAGGACATTATGCATTTAGACGTCGTTCAAACACTGTGTTATACTCATTCAGGATATGTGGCATACTGTAGTGGAAGCACTGTGTTAAATCTGAGAAATAATGTTATAAAATAAGCATGTTATGCATGTAGTAAAACACGTTCTGTGTGGGGAAAACCGTTGGTTAAACGGTGCATATGTGTAGTGTCAAAGGGAGTTGATCATGTAGACCTGGTAGAGGAAGAGCATTACAAGGAAGTAAACTGAAGATTTTATAGGTTTCTCTTGAACAATCTTTGTAAATAAAAATACTGCGTGTGCAACAAAACATAACACTTTTTCCTTGATCTAATTTTCTGCCACTACCTTCTGTCGGACTCAAACATCACAACCAGAACATGAGTTTGCTATATTTTTACTATTGCATATGTTATAATCACAAACTAAAAACTGCATGCCGATTTATCCAATGTGCAAAATATTCAGTTTGCAAAAAAACAAACAAACAAAAAAAAAACTCAATATTGCAAAAATGGATTTATCTAATTTTGCTGTCAAACTTTTCAAATGTAAACATGTATTGATACAAGTCAGAAGTCACTAATCCGTACAATGATATTATTAAGAGGAACGAATAAGAGGAACGCAGGCTCTTACGTTTTAACCCGCATCATGTAAGTGACGTCATCTGAAATGTTTCCAGTCCAATAACAGGTCATGTACTGGTGCTCCAAGAGCTCACAGCCTGTAATTTTGGGCTCTGTAGAGGAGACTGGAAAGTGATACAATCAAAGAAAATACATTTTTAGACAAAGTCAAAGACAACAATCCAAATGCAATTATCGAGAACATGAATAGATACAAATTGTTGAAGTGTATACATTTTTAGGCCCCTTATTTTCCTTGCACAATTGGTGGCTGACTAAATACATTTTTGCCCAACTGTATGCACAACAGATAGATTAAAAATTAACTACTTAATACAGGGATGCTAAAACCTTAAAAGGTCATCATTTTCTTGACAAACACTATTGTCAGAGTCTGAATGACATTTTCCCACCATTCACTCGCTCGTTGTCTATACCGCTTTATCCTGTATACATGGTCATGGGGGGCCTGGAACCGGGCATGAGGTGGGGAATACCAATCTATTGCACGGCACAGATATACATATACACTCACACGTGCATTCACACATGTAGGCAATTCGGGAACTCTAATTAGCCCAATCTTTAGACTGTGGGAGGAAACCAGAGTCCCCAGGGGAAACCCACCATGCAAACTCCATGCACACAGACCTGAGGCGGGAATCAAACCCAGAACCTAGAGGTGCAAGGCGACAGTGCTAACCACTAAACCACCGCCCACGCCCACTGCAAGGATCCTTAAAATACAAAGATTTTTTTTTTTTGGCACCACCAAAACTGACTGTGTTTTAAATCTCAGCTTTCTAAATCCTTTTCTCTGTTATTTCTGGAGGATGCATTAAAAGGTTATAAGCATACCCTTACCACCGAGGGTTTCTCTTTATTAGAAACATGAAAAAATCTTAATCATTCAAAGATCACCTTGTTTTATTGTGCAACACTACTGATCTAGAGAACTTTGCATTTTCTTACCCGTAAGCAGAAGCATGGAAATCCTGCATATCCAAGAGAACAGTGTATTCCAGGTGCGCTTCTGTCTTTCCATTCCACCTTCAGGTGTGAGATCTCTCCCTCTCTCTTCTCTCCCTTCTTCCTGTGTTGGCAAAAAAAAAAAAAAAAAGCCAAAAATCTAATAATTAAAAATAAAAAGAAAGAAAAAGAGTGGTGTTACAGTGTGTTCTTTCTTAAAAGACAACACACACACAGACACACAGACACATAACTTTCTAATTATCTTTGCAGAGGTTTGTCACCAGTAAGTCTAAGTCAAGTCTGAACTTGAAGAGACACACACAGGTAACTCCTCAAAGTATAATCTATCTCTCAGGATGCAGTTTAGTGTGCAAGTGCAGCTGAAAAGACCTGGAGTGTCTCTCTACCTCTCTCTCTCTCTCTCTCTCTCTCTCTCTCTATACACACATTTCTCTGAAGTGTTTATCTTCTGATCAGTAACAAGTAACCTGCGTCATTTCTATATCAAAGCAATACCTGAAAAAAAGAGGGGGTTTCAGTAAAGACCCGCAGAGTTGAATATTTTAGAAGTTCTGACTTTTTCATGAGCTGACTTTAGTGCTTTTACATTACAACAGTTATAAATGTGGAGAGAGAGAGAGAGAGAGCGCGCGCGAGAGAGAGAGTGCGCGCGAGAGAGATTTGCATACAGATCAGTGATTAGTCAGTCATACTGCCACGCGCGTGCCGAAAGCGACTGATCAGGGTTGCCAGTTTTACAGTTTTTCACCCTGCGTTACAAAAGTTTTCATACTTCTTGAACTTTTCCACTTTTTTACCACAAACGTAGGGATTTTATATGACTGACGAACACAGAAGTGGCACATAATCGTGAAGTGAAAGAGAAATGATAAATGTTTTTTTTTAAAATTTAACAAATAACAATCTGAAAAGTGTGGCGTCCGTTTGTATTCAGCCCCCTTTACTCTGACACCCCTGACTGAAATCCAGTGCAACCAACCTGCCTTCAGAAGTCACCTAATTGGTTGGGTTAAAAAATACATTAGTGAACAAACAGCATCATGAAGCCCAAACAACACACCAGACAGGTCAGGGATAAAGTTGTGCAGAGGTTTAAAGCAGGGTACGGTTATTAAAAAACAAATACTGTACATCCCAAGCTTTAAACATCTCACAAAACACTGTTCAATCCATCATCCGAAAATGGTGAGAGTGTGTGTGACACAACTGCAAACCTACTAAGACATGGACGTCCGCCTAAACTGACAGGCCGGGCAAGCAGACCCATAGCAAAGAAGCTCCAAGATGAGATCTCCTGTTAATCTCGTCTTTGTCTCCTAGACAGAAATGAGCCATCTTTGAGACTTGAATGAGATTTATGCGTTTTCTGCATCTTCTCAAAGGTGGCTCATTACCTTTAAATCTCAGAGATTTGTGTAAAGGTTATCTTGGTAATTATATACATTTTACTTTAACTGGGTTCTTTTCAGAAGCATGCCACCTCAGGAGACCAAG
>JAQMYL010000018.1:15632075-15652528 GCA_030014365.1 Clarias pachynema
AACACTCTCTTCCCAGTGAACATGATCTTTCGGTTTGCTAGTTTGCAGTTCCTAGCTTACTTAATACTTTTAAAGAAATTCGAGATGGCGGTTAAAACACAACATCTAGAAGGGAAACTAAATAAGTGGAGATTATTAGAATAAGCATCCTAGTAATCATTGGGATGGCTGTTGTATTGATAATTGAGTGCTATGACATAGTGGAATTCTCTCCAGGACTCATGTAGTCTGTTTTTTGAAACTGCTCATGGTCAGGACTTCTACAAGATGGGTTGATTGGTTGGGAGGTTGTTTCATATGTTAATGATTCTGTAGCTGTCTGAAATGTATGATGTCTTTTTTCAGTTTAAAGCTGTAACCTCTTGTGGTTTTATATACATATAAAAAACCTACTGGTGAAATTACCTCTTCTACCAGTTTGGGAAAATTATTTCATGTAATGAGTCTCAGATTTTTGTCAGTGATCAATTGTTTGTTTAAATCAAAAACTACCTGACAGAAGTCAATATTGAATATGGAATTCAGGCATCTGGTTTATAGTTTCATAGCAAAACCATAGTGAAGCTATTGCACAACTAATATGCTTCATGGAGTCAAGGATAGCACAGATGAAGATAAAGTCAAACAGATTAAGGGAAGTGGGGCAAACTTCACACACAGCATTCACAAAACCAGAGAGGGATCAGTAACTAATGCACCGAAATCCCCTAACTAAGCAAGCACTGATTTTCCCAAAATAGAGGGATTTGGAGATTTTAAAATGTTTAACAGTCAAAGCAATGAAGCAACAATAACACGCACTTACAGACACAATACAGTTATTTCCTCAGGATATGCTGTATACCTGCTGATCTTTTTGATCAAATTTATTGATCTGTTTGGTTAAAGATACCTATTTCTCACAGAGGTTTATAAACTTTAAACCAAGTATATTTACATTTACAATACTAATGTAGAATATTTGGAATTCTGAGGATCGTTACAAGCAATTAAGTCTTTTCCACTTGTTTTTGTGCATTAAAAATCTCCTTGTACGTAAATTGTAATGCAGAGACGGCTGCTGTTTTTAATCTCTTAACCAAGGCTCTCATCTGTCCTACATTTTGGGAGACATTTGGTCAGGTTGGATTGGTGTTGATTTCTAGGTGAAGGCTTTCACAATTTCCATTCCTTCCATCACCTGTCTGTGTTAATTGCATTCACGTCTAGAGTCTAGAGACATTCATGTCTAGTTACCAAATAAAAAATAAAAAAAATTCCATAGTGTCAGATTCAACACTGATGTGCCTACTGAAACAACCAGGTTTATATAATAGCATTAAGAATTACCCATGGAGAAAGTGAGTTGAAATCTGATGGAGTACTAGGGAGAGAATGGTAATGGTAAGAGTAAGCAGAGCTACAGAAAGGTCGGTGTAATTCTTTTCACGCTTGATAATGACGTAGCTCTTACTCATACTTTTCCGTCTCTACTTAGTTCGACATAATGCTCTAATGCAATATATAAGGCATTTTCAGTAAAAGGTGGAGAAATGCTTCCAGGAACATCTGTACGGTAGGAATAACTGCCACATGTCTGAGAGAAAAGGTAAAATTTATTATTCTTAGGATTAATTACTGTAAATAAATTAACCATTTCCTATAAGGAACTCGTTCAAGTGAAGTGAAGAGTATTTTCACACTGGATTATGTATAAATATGAAAAGGTTTATATAGCTACTGTAACACTACCATGCCTATATTTCAGTGTAATAACAACACTATGAGCCAAAAGCATTTAGCATTATAACTTTGTGTGGCTGTATTGCTGTGTTGTTTTCCACACCTATTTGAGGACTGCCTTATCATCAGAAGAGACGTATCTAAGTATATAATGTTGGCTAGCTAGTCTGATTTTACGTAAACACTGATCTCAAATAGCTTACATTCGTCTTGATTTTTTTTTCCTGTAGTATTCAGGACTGTGTTGTATTGACTCTGACACTGTGAATGTCACTCAGTATTTATTTGATATTTATTTTATTTATTTGTTTTTAATGCTAACTTTCATTGAGGCATTTTTCATTGTTTTTCAGTTTATCAAGTTTTCCACTGTGCAATTTGGGGCCAAGCACCCAGAAGGCACCGTAATTATATTATATACAGTACAGTATTGTCTTATTTATTGTATATATAATGACTACCACTACTACTTTGACAGATAAGTCTCTGGTGCCTTTCACCTCCAAGGTCGAGGGTTCAATTCCCGCCTCGGGTCTGTGTGCATGGAGTTTGCATGTTCTTCCCATGCTTGATGGGTTTCCTCCAGGTACTCCGGTTTCTTCCCCCAGTCCAAAGACATGCAGATTGGCCAACTGGTGTTCTCAAATTGTCTGTGTGAGTGTGACCTGCGATGGATTGGCACCCCATCCAGGTTGTACCCTGCCTTGTGCCTAAAGTCTCCTGGGATAGGCTCCAGACCCCCCACAATCCTGTACGGGATAAAGGGTATAGACGACGAATGAATGAATAATAATAACAACAACATTGAACATTTTGTTTGCTCTCAGCCTCAGCTAGTTGCCATTTATGTCTTTTAGCACCAAATTCAGTTAATATATTAGGTTCTTTTTGCTGTATCGAATTTTCAGCCAATTAGATTTTTGTCCATAATGTGCAAACAAGTTTGACGTCACTTAATGGAAAGTGAGGGCATTTTTCAGGAATGTTTTTCACGTATTATCAACACATTCGCAGCAAACTAGATACATTTTGGAAACAGACTTATTAAGTGGGTACAGAAAATACTTGGCTCCTACGTTGCTGCTTGCAACAATAATGTTTTTGTCTTATGTTTGTTCTTAAATGAGCTGAAAATTGGTTTTACAAATAAAATTTTAGCAGGTATTCTTTCTTTCTTTTTTTTTTTTTTAAAAAGACCATTTGACTGGGTGACTGTGGATGGGATAGATGTATGACTACAGATATTATGATGACATTATGGACCATGGAAGATATAGTCTGCATTTTTTTTTTTTTGAGCCGAAAAAGTAGTTTTTGTCTACAGTTTTAGATATCATTATAGTTCCTAACAACCATTGTTGTTTGTGAATTAGCATTTGTTAAATGATGCTTGACAAACCATTTAAAAAATTTTTGTCCAATTTAAAGAGTCTAAAAGTAATTAAAACAGTTTTTGATCAAACAGTCTTTTAAGCAGTATTCAGTATATGTTCCTTCTTTCTGACAAATATACTCAGATGGGAGTAAATTCCACAGAACGATCAGGATGAAAAGATGGCGACCATACGGCTACCAGCGGGTTCTGATGGCTTGCGCCCGTTCACTCTTGAGTCCCTTTTGGGCATCGAGCACAGGATTGCAGAAGAACAGGCCAAGAACTCTAAGGATTCCTCAGAGCCCTATACAAAATCCGAGCCTCCCAAAGCACAAGCCGACCTAGAGGCTGGAAAAGTGCTTCCCCGAATCTTCGGTGATATTCCTGCAGGACTAGTAGGCGTCCCACTGGAAGAAATTGACCCCTTTTACTTCAACAATCAAAAAGTGAGTTAACACTACCAATCATTAAAATCTCCCTTGGTTTCACATTTTTAATGAAACTTTGAAAGCTTATTAACTTTTTTTGTGTCTTTCTCAAAAGACGTTTACAGTGCTAAATAAGGGGAAGGCCATCTTCCGCTTCAATGCCACATCAGCCCTGTACATATTTAGCCCATTTCACATCATCAGAAGGATTGCCATAAGGATACTAGTTCATTCATATCCTTTTCCTGGAATTTATTCTTTATTATGGAATTTATTATTAATAGTCAATAGAATGCAAACATGGACTTGAATTCATGCTGTATATTATGTAGTGTATAACACTATGATGAGAGGTTTTTGAAAATGTTATACCCCAGCAGCATTATGTTGTAATTCCTGGCCTTATAAACAAAAATAAATAAATGACTAAAGAAACCCAGAAAAGTATAATATACTGTATTATATTACTACTGTTAAAGTGGTAAAGACGATGAGTTAGTGAATGCATGATACAATCGAGCAAAGGAATAACGTTGCACAATACCAGGCCCACACATTTTTTCCCGCTATTTCTGTTCAACAATAGTCATGGTCTATTATGAAAGATAGCAGTTTTTATATAATATAAAAGAAAAAGTAAGGACCTTACGTTTATGGTTGAAGCCAATTTATAAGCTTGTTCACACACTTCCTGAACGTCTAAAATAATTTTTTGACTTCTACCAATACACATTCTCATCTATCTTCACAGATGGAGGCTTTGCAGCTTTGTACTTATGTGAGAACAGCACATCAAATAAAGCCCGAATTATCTTACCGAGTCTGCAAATCCCACTGGCTCAAAGATTTCTCCCTGAGTTCAGGTCAAGACAGGAAATGTATTGCTGCTTGAACAGTTTGATCAGGCTTAAAACAAGGACAGATACCCTAAAATGAGGAGCCGAAGTCAAATTAAATTATATCACTTCCTGCTGCTATATTGTAATTGCATAATAATTACTTAACTTAATTAGTGATCATTTGTTTTACTTCTTCCTTAACTTTTCTGTACATTGTTCAGTTTGTTTATTATGTGCACAATTTTGACCAACTGTTTCTTCATGGCCATGTCGGACCCTGCGCAGTGGACCAAGTATCTAGAGTGAGTACTTATATTACAATTTGAATACATATTGAGACTGTGGGAAAATCTATTACAAAAGGGTCACATAACATCTGTAAATATCTGAGGATATTCATCATAATAAATAGTCGTGTATAAATGACTATTATTATTATATCATAAATAGTCAAATATGTCAAGAAAATTCAACAATATAATCTTCAAAAAGTCAGATACATGGTACAGTACAGTATATACAATTAGTAATTAAAGTAACTAGTGCCTGTAGATTTTGAGTACAACTTTATTTGTAATGTTAACCTATAATAAAGTTTTCATCAGTTGGGATGCTCTGCTTGGATGATCCTCTTTTGGTAAGAAACTTTGTCACCACATTGTGTGCTGCAACTGGAATGCTGCCCGTGAATGATACTTTGGTTTGTCCGTTTGCTGTCATGCCACTAAACATTGTGGTTACTACCTTTACTTGCTAACGATATCTCGTTAAAAGATTATCCTATAAGCTGAAAGAGTGAATCACTAAATGAACTTCTGATATAATTTACCTGCATCAAAGGATTTATCCAACATAATTTGATCAAGTGAATCAAAATACAACCAAAACAGTGTTAATCTCAGTCATTTTAGCCACCACTTTTGTTAGAGGGTGTGTGCATTTAATCCAGTTTTCTACTATAAAATGAGTATCAACTTATTTGTGCATGCCTTTAGGATGTGGGATATTTTGTTAGACATCGTGTATTAGAGTTTTATTTGTAAAAATTCAGACAAGACACTACAAGTGGAAACATAATGTTCATAAGCATGACATATGTCTTCTTTTAAAGTGTAGTAGCAATTCTGCCACACTCATGTAAACCTTACTAACAAGTTGGCATTTAATTGGCAAAGAGTGATTGTGACAATCCATTGTATTGGTTTTCTTTATTAGTGTCTTTCCTGAAGAAGTGCATGGCCTTGCTGTTCTGGCAGAAATGAAAAAAATCAAACTCAGTCCATGTAGATTTCCAACAGATTAATATGGTTGCTCTATTCCTCGCTTACTCCTCTATATGTATTAACATGCCTTGACCTTTAATGAATCTGTGCATGCAGAAGAGGTGAAACAGAATGTGACTGGGCATGCAGCATGCTGATTTGCTAGCATTCAACATCCCTCCTTAAACCTTCCAAATTACTAAGAGCTAATTACAGAAAATATTATTACGCTAGTCTGCTATATTTCATTTACTCACCTCATTTTGTCAGCTCATAAAATTTTGGTATCAATGTTTTTCTCTGTCCACAGATACACATTCACTGGCATTTATACATTTGAGTCACTCATTAAGATCTTGGCGAGAGGATTCTGTATCGGACCCTTCACGTTCCTCAAAGACCCATGGAACTGGTTGGACTTCATCGTCATTGTTATGGCGTAAGTTTTCCTCATATATACACACTCACTGGCCACTTTATTAGGCACACGTTCATCTGCTTGGTAACGCAAATATCTAATCAGCCAATCGCATGGCAGCAACTCAATGCATTTAGGTATGTAGATATGGTCAAGATGATCTGCTGAAATTCAACCAAAGCATCGGAATGGTGGAAGAAATGTGATTTAAGTGACTTTGAACGTGGCTTGGTTGTTGGTGCCATGCAAGTTTGAGTATTTCTGAAACTGTTGATCTACTGGGATTTTCACACACAACCATTTCTAGGGTGTACAGAGAATGGTCTGAAAAAGAGGAAACATTCAGTGAGCAGCAGTTCTCTGGGTGGAAATGCCTTGTTTATGCCAGAGATCAGAGGAGAATGGCTAGACTGGTTCGAACTGATAGAAAGGCAACAGTAACTCAAATGACATCTTGTTACAATCGAGGTATGCCAAAGATCATCCCTGACTGCGCAATTGAACCTTGAAGCAGATGAGATACAGCAGCAGAAGTCCACACCAGGACCACTCCCGATGGGTAAAAACAGGAAACTGAGGCTACAATTCACAAATTCAAAATTTGACAACAAAAAATTGAAAATACATTGCTTCATCTGATGAGTCTTGGTTTCTTGGAGTCTTGTTGGTTTACTATCATTTGGATGGTAGGGTCAGAAATTGGTATAAATGACATGAAATCACAGATTCCTCCTGCCTTGTATCCACGGATCATACTGCTGGTGGTGTAATACTGTAGGGAACATTTTCTTGGGATAGTTTGGGATCCTTGGTATCACAGCCTACCTTATTAAGTAAGTAAGTTAAGCCTTTATTTGTCACATATACATTACAGCACAGTGAAATTCCTTCTTCCCATATCCCAGTGTAACTGGGGTCAGAGCACAGGGTCGGCTATGACACAGCGCCCCAGGAGCAGATAGGGTTAAGAGCCTTGCTCAAGAGCCCAACAGTAGAAACCCCATTTTGTTTTGTTATTATTTTGTTGCAGACCACGTCCGGTTCTTTATGACCACGGGAAAAATAATTTCAAATAGTTTTTTTCAACATGACAATAGAGCACCTTTGGGAAGAGGTGTAATGGGAGATTTGCATCATGGATGTGCAGCTGACAAATCTGCAGCAATTGCTTGATGCTATCATGTAAATATGGACCAAAATCTAACAAAAGCAATGTTTCCAACTTGGATGTTCCCGACTTGAATTTTTCAAACTTGTTGAATCTATGCTACAAGGCAGTTCTGAAGGCCAAAGGGGGGCTTGCAGTACTAGCAAGGTGTACTTTCTGAAGGGTGGTGCCATAAAATAAAGGAAATTATTGCTTGAAATCACACAATGTTATAACGCCACTCAAAAGTACATTCTCAGAATTTAACTTTTGAAGGCATTTATTATTCACTGCACATTTGATCAAGGTGGTAGCTAACATAATGTCTTTTGAACATTTGAAAAGCTGGCGGTAATAACAGTCTGATGTCGTTTCATAAAAGTCACTCCTGTCAGTGGTGGTGGAAAATGTGACCTTGACAGAAAGGGGGCAGTGGCATGCAAGAATACTTCACAAAGAATGAAAACCTAAAAACAGCCAGAAATGAAAGAGTGAATGATAGTTAACTGACATGTGGATAATGGCAACAATGAAAGACATAATGTAATTTTGTTAAAGAATGAAAAGGAGAGTGAAAAATATGCAAGTGAGAGAATCTGAGGGGGGAAAAAAGAAAAAAGGGGAATGCAGGTAGCCACTAAGTTATTTTTTCAGATGACCTACATATTGTAAGCAGCATTAGTGCTTGACCAAATTAGAGATCTGGATTAGCTGCTAAGAAAATAGTGGGAGCGGACAGAAAGACATTCACTTAAAAATAATCCAGGTGAACAAGAGTAGCGCTGAGCAGTAGATAAAGTCTAAAGTTAGGATAACATTATTCCAAAATTGAAAAAGTCTGAGGAAGGCTTTAAACATGAAAAGCTTTGTGAAAAATATATTTATAAGACTTGTACAGTAAGAAGTAAAAATGAAAGAGAATGGTTAATTAGCAAGTAGAAAAGTAACGAATTTAGTAACTAATGTGTGAGAAAAGGATTTGAACATCAAGTATAATTCATTCAATCATCTTGAGTAAGCACTTTATCCTGATCAGGGTTGCAGAGGATCTGGTGCCTATGCCAAGAACACAGGGAACACGGTTGGAGAATTTACCCCAGATGGGACGCTAGTCCCTGACAAATCATACACATATTCACACATGCGAGCAGTTTATCATAGCAAATCCAGCCATAGCCATCTTTTTATGGAAAGCACTGGGGATCCCAAAGGAAACTAAAGCAAACATGGTAAACTCCATCATAACACAAGCTCAGATTTGTTCTGGGTAGCCTGAACTTTCCTTTGCGCCACCATGACATTTGATATATTTATAGTGTAATATTAGATTTTACATACACTGAAGATGCAAGATTTCTTGCCTGTTAAAATTGACAATCATTTTTTTATACCTATTTTCTCACACATTTTATACTTATACTTATATTTTAACCCTAATTTTCTTTTTGATTCTATAAAGCTGCTTTGCGGCAACGTCCATTGTTAAAAGCGCTATATAAATAACATTGAATTGAATTGAATAAAATTTAAGAGAATTGTTATTTGTTTAAAAAAAAACACACACACACACACAAACACACCATATGTTGTAAATTGTAGCGGACCAATAGCTGAATCATGAGGCAACTTACAGGTGGAGTGAACACAGTGTGTTTAAGAGAATACATGCCATATACTATATAAATAAAGCTTTGTAATATACTATAAAGAACAATTTTATGGAATAAAAAAAAAATCTGTACTCTTCCTTGATGCTGGTCCCTTCTGTGATTTTTTTCTTCTCTTTTTTTTTTTTTGTATCTGTAGAATCCTTTTCCCTGTTAATGTGAATATAGTGTACCTGTAACAAATACAGTAGGTACATAAATGGACTTTAGGGTATTTAGGTCTGAGAGTGACATTTCAGATTCAGTTTTGCACTCTTTTCTAAGAGTGAAGAAAAAGGCATACAGATTGATATAGTAGCGCATAAATGCATAAATGATACCATTATTGAATTGCACTGAGCTCATTTTGCACTTAGATTGGCCATACCATTTTTTTCACCTGCTTATTACAATGAGGATGGGAGGAGCTAGATCTGATCTGCTTATGATTTCCACTCTGTGTAGGTATGTGACAGAGTTTGTGGATCTTGGCAATGTCTCAGCATTGCGTACATTCAGAGTACTGCGAGCTCTAAAAACCATATCCGTCATTCCAGGTAAGAGCCCTTAAATACCAATGACAAAATCTAATACATACAGTATATACAAGAGCTACTATACAGTATATTATTACATCCACTTTAAGAGGAGGCATTCCCCTTGAAGTGGATGTGGATAAGAATGTTAGGGGGATACAGACATACATCCTCACCTCTTTGTTGTCAAAATGTCTACATTGCTCCTGTATCTTCTGGAGTACCTGGTGAAAACCCACCAAGAGAACATGCCACCTCTATACACACAGCCCCAAAACAGGAATTGAACCCTCAATCCTGGGGGTGGAAGGCGATACCACTAAGCCACTGTGCCGCCTACATGTTTCACTATAAAAGTTAATTATATTGTGTGGTCTGAGTTAACAGTACATCAATCACTGCATTAAGTGTGCATACATGTTGTTGCCTTGTCTCTGTCCAGGTCTGAAGACCATTGTAGGAGCTCTGATCCAGTCAGTAAGGAAGCTAGCAGACGTCATGATCCTGACTGTCTTCTGCCTTAGTGTCTTTGCTCTGATTGGTCTTCAGCTCTTCATGGGTCTCCTACGTCAGAAATGTGTCCGCAGCACTGCTCACTGTGTAAACGCCACTTACCCAGGAAATGGAATCTTTTTCTGTAACAACAAGACCTGGCACTCCATTAAGGATTTCATTAGCAGTGAAGGTAAAGTGAAGTTCTAACATTCAGGTATAGCACTTAACTAGACATGCTCACTATGCTTGAATGCATTGAAATCTTATGCCATGTACATGTACATTACACAGTGAAACCAAAATGTAGTTTTAAGCAATTTTCATTTTTATACGATTCTCTTCTCCTGTTGATTAATAATGACAACAATGTCCTGTTAGACATATTACAGGAAAGCATATTTTTTTTCTTGACATTGAATACACCGTGCACTTTCTCCTCAGAAAACTTCTACAAAATTGAAGGAGCTAAGGATGCTTTGATATGTGGATATAGCAGCGATGCTGGGTATGTGAGAACACCACTTTTTGAGTCAATTAAAGTGTCTGCATCTGAGATTTGGTGAAACATAATAATTGGATTAAAGGAGCATTCAGAGATCTTAGCTTGATAGCACAGAAAATAAATGGCAAATAGCATGTAAATCATGACTTGAAATAAATTACACACAATGATTGGCTTTATTTTCTAAGAGAATCCCCACAAAGTCCAGACATAACCACAAGCATCTACATAGCATATGGTACATTTATAAAGAATATTGTGTATATGTAATTTTACCTAAATACACTGATCGGCCATTAGCATTAACATCATCGCCAGGTGAATTTAATAATATTGACTATCAATTATATACCAGTAAACTGCTGACAGGATCATGGGTACCTAAGTCTCATCTATGCCCATGAGGACCAAAGGCCAAGTCGTCCGGTCAAATCCCATAGAAAAATCAGTGCAACACAATTCACCAAAAAAGGTCTGTGCTGGCCAGAAGAGAAAGGCATCAGAGTGCAACACAGCTCGCCATGCATGGGGCTCTAACCCGGCATACAGACTCTCCAGATTCCAATATGATCAAGCATCCATATGATGCACCAGACAAGCAAAGGTCACACCCCGCAACCCACAGCACCCAAATTATCTGCTGCCTACTTCCTCAGGGCCAAACACATCCCCAGAGACCCTACTGAGCCATGCCCCAAAGTGCCAGAGCTGCCCAAGTGGACCTGGGTGGATTTAATGTTAGTGGTTATAATGCTATGGCTGATTGGTATACTGTATGTAGGAGATTTTTATCTTCCACTTGTTACCTTAATTAAAAATATTAAACAAACGCTGTATCTCTAGTCAAAAAGGACCAAAGAACAACTCAGGACTCGTGATCTGCGCAGATCTGGATGAAGTAAGCACGATTTATTGCAGCAATAAAACCCAAGTGAGCCGTACTTGTAATGCTTAGGTCGTAAATCCAAGCATTATCAAGAGCAGACTGTCTGACAGTTACATGCAGGCTCATTACATACAGTTTTCAAGGGAAGGGATGCACACCTTATCTCCTCTCTTAGTTATTTTTTTTACTCCTTACCAAATTATTAACCCATTATAGGCAAACTTTTCCCAAGGAATTCTCCCATTATGTTTACGTTTTTCTATCATATTATGTTACATCATATACCTCGTCATCTGACTCACTATGTCATCTGTACCAAGTGATTATATTTTTTCCCATTATAATTTTTCTTGCAAATTACTTTCCATTATCTTTACACTTTTCTTGCTTAGTTTATAAAAAAATAACAGGGCGGTGCATATTTTTACTATACATTCCTGGGTTTTCATCTCTTTGTCTGGTATTATGTAGATGCACATACTAGTTTATTTTTGTGTCTACTCTTATACCCTGTCATACTCTACTTTTTAAAAAATTTTATTTCACCTCTAAGTGAACCCATTATGTTTTATGACTTGGCATACTCTCATAATAAGGCGATCAGTACACCCAGTAGGCCAGTACTACCAAGATCATTGTGCCCAACTTCACTAGCCATCCATACCAGGCGAAAGCCAGTCAAACAATGAAGTCCAGTCAGCAGTTTTCCTGGCATCTTGTGTGACTTTAACATGTTCATCCATCATGGCCCATAAAATGTTGGTTATGTTGCCATCAGGGGCTGTGTGTCTTGGAATGTATGTACATCATTATTCTCCAATTAAGCTATTCATGTAGGCTACCCCTCGTTGAGGTGCTAACATTGTGTCTAACGCAAACCTATTTTGCATAGCCACTAATGTTGTCCTATCCAATTGTTCCTGTACTAATCCTAAAACATATAGCGTGTGATTCCAAAATCTCTGTTGATTATACCATACTAGGTTTATCCACCTTGCGTTTTTAGCAATTTTAACCCACGGAAGCAATAATCCAGTGTTATTCCTCCATCTCTATCAAACTTCCCATACTTTTAATTCATCCTGACCAACCTTATGTCAGAGAGAACTAACCTGAAGTGACCAGAAGACGTAGCTTTAGCGCTTAGCCCTTTGTAGCGTGGATGGTAAACCCAAACGCGGAAGCAAGCGAGTAGGCAGGATAACCACGCGAATTAGGCTAAGGACTCTCACAGAAGGGGAGCAAGGGAAAACACAAATTTAACCCGCGTCCTATAAACACACACTCAAAACAGAAAGCAAAACTCAAGAAAGTGAGTACTCAGGAAATGGTAGACGAACAGCCTGAACCGACATGGGCGAACTCAATGACTGAGCGATAAGACGTGGTTTGTTTACTCCTCTTATACAGTACTTCCTGGTTTGCGACCGCATTACTTCCGGGTCCTAGTGCCGGTCGCAGATTGAGTGTGCATGACACCTTACCTCACGTCCAAGAACCTTACCTCACGTTTGCTCCTTTTATCTTCTTCGCTATACAATCCTATTACAATTAAATCTCCTCCTAGTAATACTGGAGCACAGCATCCACCCCATCCTTCTGGTAAGGTCTGTCTGACTGAGGCTTTAGAATATGGCTAAAGGGGTGGTGCCATATCTTAAATCTGGTTGTTGTACTTTTACAGTTTCTTAACATGAAGGATGACTTGTTTCATTAGCACATATTTGGTGTATTTTTATGGAGAAACCAGCAGCTGGCTGAGTTTGATTGCAGCTTAGTGATAAGTTACCAACTTCTATTACTCCATCTGAACAAATGCATAGAGGATAGCTTCGTTGCGTAGGTGTTATTTCTCGTTGTACAGCATCTAGTGTTTCTACGGGTCAATATGAACATTTACTTATATTCTGCATCCATTCTGGACCATAATGTATGGCAGCTGAGTGTAAAAGACAACTGATAGGACACAGTTGTGATTCACTATAAATTAGATTCTCCACACATTCTCTTGTTCCCTGTGTTTTCATTACATGTGGGGGCTTACTGCCTCTGTCATGGCATACTATACATGAGTCGTTAGTAAAGGTCTCAGCTGTAAATTTCAGCCATTGATAGATCATATCTGGGACTATTATTACGCAGGCTGCTGAACTAGTATCTGATATTTTTAACTTTCTAGTTGGTCCTTGCATTATACATCCATACTTATAACATTCTCCCTTTATTTCACCCCATGTCCCTGTTTCAAACACACACCAACCATCGTTTCGTGGAACGACCACGATCATGCTTGAACTCAACTCATTTAACATTGTTAATCCTGTTTTGATTTCTACCAAAATCTGCAATTGTTCTTCTAAAGGTTTTGTCTTATCTACCTGTATTTGAAACTCTCCTTCTAGAGCTCTTGTTTTAGCTACTTCTGCTAAGGTGCAATGCATCTGTTTTTCTCTAAGAGACCATGTGGATGGGGGCCTCATGGCATTTATCTTATTGCCATAATCTATGATAGTCAGTAGGTACACTAGTATAAACATGAATTTTCTTTGCTTGTGGTCCAGATGGCAGTAAAAGAGTGGTTTCTTCATCTGGTCACAACGGTGACATGTGGGTGTAGGATCAAATAATCTACGCAATGTATTATTTGGGGTATTTTTTGTTGGGTATGTTCCTTTAACAGTAGTTGGTTTCAGTAGCTTAATCACTATCTGAGTTAGCATCAGATACTTCAGGCACTTCTTGATCTACCCTCTGTAGTTCATGTGAAGAGTCTTTGTCAGGTGTTTCTTCTTCTTCTCCTTCTTCAATCTGCCTTTGTGCTGTCTCGATTCTGGTGTGCTTTTGCTCCCATTGTCTAACTTGGGCTCTTCTCCTGTGTGATGGTTCACCTTGTTCTGCTTCTGCTTCCTCTTCTTCAAGTTCTGCTTCCCAATCTTGTATGTCTTCTTGAGGCCACTCTGGCCAGCATTCTTGTTCCTCTACCCAGGGTAGTCCTTCTGTATATCCGTAAGGATCTGGTACCTGTTGTCTGGGTCTCTCGTCACCTCCTGAAGCACCTGATGGTTCTGCTTCTTCCGGTTACCTTGGAGACCTTTCTTCCTGGGGAATTCGATCTCCTGCATGTTCTGGCGTTGGGGCCGTGCTGCAATGATTTAAATGGTACCATACATCTTTACCTTGAACGTTTATTGCAGTTGGAGTTGCCAACACCACCTTGTATGGGCCTTCCCTTCTAGTTTGGTTCCACCTTCTTTTGAACACTCGGATAAACACCCTCTCACGAATCTCTTCACCTGATGCTGTTGCCTGCATGTCTGCTAGTGAAGATTAACTGGTGTGAGAGGTGCATAATCTTCAGGTATAAGTAATAATCTTTCTTCTGACTTTGGACTTGAGCTTTGTTCTTCATCAGGGCTAATGCTTGACTCTGGTGAACCTGGTTCATTATCTATTAGTGGACTAGGTTCTGTTGGTGTTGTTGATTCTGGCATCAAATTGACCTGGTTTACTGCTTTTTCTTTGCTGCTTCATCTATTGCTTCATTTCCGTCACTAACGAAAGTACCATCTTTTCTATGTACTGTACATTTGACTACAGCTAGCCTCGTTGGTAGTTTGATTGCATTTAACAGTTCTGATATTGCTTCTCCATGTACTACTGGTGTTCTATCTGCACTTTTGTAACCTCTTTGTGCCCATATACAAATGGCATATTCCATATGTGTAAGCTGAATCACTATACAGTGAAACCTCGGATTGCAAATAAAAAAGCAAAAGCAAGTCTCATTAGAGAGGTTAAAAATCCATTTTCTCTCTCTGCTCAAGGCTTAGCCTGTACTTTGTGTCTGTGTGCGTGTGCATCATTGGACACCATACCACACACACACACACACACACACACACACATACACACACACACACACACACACTCTCTTTCTGCTCTACACAGAAACACTGCTCTGTCACGATTCTTTTTAAAGGTAAAGTGCAGGTTAATTTGTTTTATTTTTACTTTACAGCAGTGATTCCGTTAGTGTGTCGCTCAATCGAGTGTCAATAGAGAGATTTGTTGTTTATTTTTCAGATAAAACAGTTTAACAGTTTAGTTTAATTATTTTTCTGTATTAATTTTTTGGGGCTGTGGAACGAATAAATTGAGTTTCCATTATTTCTTATGGGACATGTCAATTTGGTTTACGAGTGTTTGGATTATGCTCGTAATCCAAGGTTCCACTGTATATTGTACATGCTTTTCCTTCTGCTAGCGATTGGTTGCTTGCTAGGCCCTTGTTGTTGAGTCAGAACCCCTGTGGCAAAACCGCTACGTTCTGAGACATACAGGTGGAATTATACTCTGGGCTAGCAAGTGCTGGAGTTCTCTCTTTAGCTGTTCAAAAGCATCCAGTGCTTCAGGTGGTCATTCTAACGCTGCACTATTTTTTGTTTTCAGCATTGACTATTGCTCTCAAGGGTCCTGTTTTTAATGAAAAGTCACAAATCCAGTCTCTACCAAATCCTACCATAGCTAGAAATGACAGCATCTCTTTTACAGTCCGTGGTTTAGGGGCTTTTAACATTGCTTCTATATGTTCTGGAGATATATATCTAGATGTTCCTTTCAACACTCTGCCTAGATATTCTACCTTCTGCTTACAGAATTGCAACTTTTTTCTACTAACTTTATGCCCATTTTCAGCTAGCACTCTCAAGACTCTTAATGAATCTGCTTCACACTGTTCTTTAGTTGGACTACAAATCAATAAATCATTACCGTACTGGATCAAAGTACTTTTGATATGTATCGAGGCCAGGTCTTGAGCTAGCACTCGGTTAAATATCGACGGACTTTCACAGTATCCCTGAGGTAAATGGTTGTCAGCTGTTGTCCCTCGTATGTAAAAGCAAACAAATGTTGTGATGCCGGATGTAGTGGAATACTAAAAAATCAGGCACCACAGGCAATTCTTCTTCTACGATATAATTTATGGCTCGTAGTATCTGAGTTGGGCTTTCTAACAGGAAATATGGGAGTATTACAAGGACTTTTAGTGGGTATTAAAAGTCCAGCTTCTAATAACCCATCAATTGTAGGCTTAATACCTGTTATAGCTTGAGGAGTCAGTGGGTATTGTTTTTGATAAAGCAATGTTGCATTTGGTCTTATTTTTATTAAGGCTTGTCGTCCAGACTTAACTAATCCTACATCTGTAGAATGTCTTGTCCATAGTTTTTCTAGGATTGTTTTCAGCAATTCCTCCTCTAATGCTAATTCTTCTTCATCTATCTGCCCTACCATCTTAACTGACATTTGTGTGTGCGATGATAACGGAGTGTTACACATTCCCCTCTGAGGGGATGTTGACAACGTCATGTTCCCATCTATCTCTGTGTGTTGCCCTCATTCTATCTATTCCCGAGAAGGTTATTTTCAAAAACCTTTGATCTTGTGAAATATGTACAGAAGGATATGGGGTGATTCCCACCTAGTCACTTCGGCTGCTTGTTTGATCATCAGTTCTAATTTGGATTGATAAAGTTGATAACTTTGGATTGTGTCTTTCCCTCCAATAATAGAGAAATGTGAGGTGCTGTGTTAGTTACTTGATGCCAGTGTTTCATTTGTTCAGTCAGGTGTACATTGATGGCTGCAATTATATCTCCTAGTAACACATCAGTGACTGTGTTCTCCATCACATCTGACCACAATTGTGCATATTCTTCATCTTGACTTCCTTGATCATAGTACATAGTACAGTGCAATGGCAAGGTTACTCAATCTGGTCGTCGTTGCATAATCCATTATTCCCATAAACTCTGTGCATGTTGAGCACCTTTGCCTGTGCACAATAGCCAGTATACTGTATCCAAATTGTTGTGTCAGTAATCTGTAAGAACAGTCCCATTGTTACATACAATCCTTTAGTATTACATTGAATTCTTGCCTTACGTTTACATAACAAATCTCTTCCCAACAAGATAACTGGAGTAGTAGGTGAGAATAACAATGGTGCCCTTAAAGTAGTGTCTTCTAATGTTATTAATTGGGGCTCTGTGAAATGCACTACCTGTGATAGTCCCAAGAAGCCTGTTGTTTTTATCGTATTGCCATCCAGGGACCTGCCCACTGATTTTGGAGTTGTCCTTGTGTCCATTCTCCAGTAGGTTGTCTTGGACCAGGGGGTCCCATATTCCCTCGAGGTGCCTGTCCTGCTCCATATGGTCACTGAGGTTGAGGTCCATTTTGAATTCCCCATGCCACCTGTGGGCAATGTCTAACATGTCTGCTCCACCACATTGCTAGCACAGCATGTCTTTTGCATTCGGGCCCATTTCTCCAGGGGCATTCGCTCTGACCTGTGGTCTTCTTGGTTGGTATTGGTACAGTCCCCTTTGTCCGCTGCCCATATTAGGCCTAGGATCTTGTCCCTGCCACCTTACAGGCTGATTTTATCTTTGTGGGTTTCCAAGGTGCACATATATTGGAGGGGCTTTAGATGTGCTTGGTTGCTATATTTGCTGTACTGGGGTACAGTAGGGGGTGGTGTTGTTTGGTTTTCAGGCACCATCACTGCTGCTTGGACTTGACCTTTACTTTTTTCCTTTTTTCTTACAGCTGTGATTTCTCCCAGTTGTATTTTATGTAGCTGGGTTGCCACTGACTCAGCAGCTTCTTTCGCCTCTTTCTTCTTTTTCCGGTATTGGTCCACGTAATGTACAATGTGCGCTCGGAACAGGGTCTTACTTGTATCTGTTTGATCCCAGGAGCCTCCAGTTTCTTCTCTCCACTTGGTCTGGAATCATTGATGAATTTTCATCATTATCATCTTCTTCCAGTGTTACTGATTCCAGCTTTCCTGCATCCATTTTAGTGGGATAGGCTTTCCGCAGAGCATCCCATATCCTGTTCCTGAGTGTCCCAAATGCTAGGGTGTCCTGCGTTTTGTCCTGTTTGTGGTTGTAGACCAGCTTCATACAGTATTTCCATGGTTTTTACTTTCCCAATTGTTTGTGCCAGAATAGCTTTTACATCTCCTAATGTTAGGAGGTGTCGAGTGGTTTTCTGTGTTATCCATTTTTGCGCTCCGTTGCATAAATCTGGTAATTGGTTTGCCAGGCCTGTCATATCCATGAATGACCACGGCATATACTGGAACTGACCTCCCTTCCAAACAAGTGGGTATTGTCCAATCTCAGTGTATTCTTCTGGATTTTCCCTTTGATCTTCATGTTGCTCATCAGTGTGCCTTTGTCTCCTATACAGTACCTTCCTTCATTGGGGTATGTTTGCCAGTGTAGATTGTCATACCAGCTCGATGGTCTCTTCAAACGTGTAGATTTTTTTTTTTTACCATAGATGGTTCTGTCACAGCTCTTTTAGCTCTCTTTATGGTGTCATCTAGACGTCTGTCAAGGCGGCTTTCTAGTAGACTGAGTGCTTCTTCAAGGGAATCATCACTGCCGCCATCTCTTTCAGCTGGTTTGTCTCCTATTCTCCTGTTCCTTTCCTTCATTTTCAACTACAACTTCTAACTTCTGTTTTAATTTAATTCTTCCCTTGCAACCCTTTTCCTTAATGTTGTGTCGAGCATTTCTTTTATGTCTTCACAACATTTTTCTTTAAAGGTCCCCTCTTTAGGCCATTGTAATTCTCCTGATGTCCTGTCATGCCATTTTATCATGCACTTTCTAATATATTTTTCATCTTCTTTATGTTTAGCTATAATTATGTCTGCAGGTGTTGCTGGCTTTGGCCATGCGTTTTTAACACTCCTTCTTCCCCATCGCACACTTCTGTCCTTACTGTGCGCTTTAGAGCTGCTGTCAACTTCGAATGTTCTCCTGCGCCTTTATCTATAAATCATAATCTGGGTATGCTTGCAGCAGTGAAATCCACCTATTCCTCCTAATTCTATCGTGCTATTTAGTACTTTCAAGTGAATCTCTCTAGGAACTAACCCAATGAAAAAACTCATCTCTTCATTCTGAAATGTGATGTAAGTATTAAAGTGTGTGTGTTGCAGTTAGGATCTAACACATCAGGTTTTAGTGAAAGCCCAAGCATCCACTCTTCCTTGTCACACTCTTTTTCTAAAACTAAATCCTTTCCTGGATTATTCAATAACCATCTGTATGTTGTACTCTGATCTGACTCCGAAATTCTAATTCGCACTTAGTTAAAACTACTTCTTCTTTTATCTGCTCATCCCAGTTAATCTCTCTAAATCCACTTATCATCTGATCTCATCTATCTGTTATATCTAATATTTATTTATTATGTGTGTACTATAATCACACGTATCATTTAATACTATAAATATTATATGTATCACTTATATATACTATGTATATACTATTATTTATACTTATTATTAATTTTATTAGTATAGCAAGTCAGAAAATCCAAAAAACACCTTTTTTATTCTTCTATCTACTTATTAGGTTATCTCTAATAACGTATCACTTATTATTTATGCATTATATTTTTACACATGCATGCAAGACTTTGCAGATAAATACGATGCACGCCTACATTTAAAAGACACTTTGCACACAAATACAAAAGACACACGACACAAGCGCCTTTTTGCTTTTTACAACAATTTCAAAATTTGAGTACTCAAAACAATTTCAACAGTAAAACATTTTAGGAATTTTCACCTGTAGGAATTTTCATAAGCAATCACCTTTCGTTCCTAGTGATACCTCATATACATGGGTTCTAGCCCTAGGACACGTGATTGCAGTACTGTTCCTAGCGATACCTCACACAAGTGGGTTCTAGCTCTAGGACTCGAGATTACAGCACAACCACCTACAGGACTTTTTCACAATAAACACCTATCCAGCTCTCGCATCTTAGAGACACTTCACAGCACAGTGAGTTCTGTACTTAGTGGCATGACTTTTTTTCCACCTGCACGTCTGAGGATTTGCTTAAGTTCCCATACCTAGTGAATCGCAGGAATTTTTCCCATCTGGGTCCAGCTCGACTTGTTGGCGATCTCCTCATATACAGTCTCCAGCCCCAACACAGTGGCGTTACCTCACATGTCACACAACATATATCAAAAATAAAGAGAAGATACAACAAAATCACAAAAAAACTTTTGGAGATCTCCCAATTTACATTTAGGCATTTGGCAGACGCTCTTATCCAGAGCGACTTACAAAAAGTGCTTTAAAGTTTACATCACTGGA
>JAQMYL010000018.1:15652628-15671920 GCA_030014365.1 Clarias pachynema
AATATTATGTTGATTAATATTATCATATTGTTACATTGCTGCATACACAAGTATATTTTACTAAAATATGCTTACATATATACTCATTCACATTAATGATCACCATTAAACACAGCTTTATTGTCATGGTGCTGAAACAATCCACCTCAGACTCAATTTCCCACAACACCTTTCTGCATACAAATGCGGCTGCTATGGACTGAACTTCGTTATCATGGTCAAAGGTCCCGGTCTACCAATGCAGCACACTTGTCCCCAGCTACAGAATCTTAATTCTAGACAAGGGATCTTCAACACCTAAACACACCTATTGAAACTGGTAATTAACAGATTAGTTAAATCAAACTGTGTCTGAGCAGAAGAATCACCAAACTGTGTTGGAGGGCTGGAGGTGAAGATCCCTGGTCTAGACACTCAACCACCACCTGCCAAGTAATCACTTACAATTGTTACACTGAAATCACTAAACGTTAGTGCCTTAATGTTCATGATTGGTTTAGTTTCTCTGGCTGGTGTTTGAGTGGATGGCACGGTTGTGTAGTGGTTAGCACTATCGCCTTGTACCTCCAGCGTCCGGGATCGATTCCCCGTCCAGGCTCGATTCCCGTCTCTGTGTGCATGGAGTTTGCATTTTCACCCTGTACCTCCGGGTACTCTGGTTTCTTCCCACAGTCCAAAGACATGTAGATTAGACTAATTGGGTAACTGGCATTCCCCACTGTGTGTTGCCCAAAGTGTGTGAATGTGTGTGTGACCTGCGATGGATTGGCACCTTGTCCAAGGTGTTCCCCGCCTTGTACCCTAAGCCTCCTGGGATAGGCTTCAGGTCCCCTATGACCCAGAATACAGGATAAAGCGGTATAGAAGATGGGTGGGGTGGGGGCGGTGTTTGAGTATTTTATGCATTAAAAATGCTTAACTTTATTTGCATCTGTTTGGTCCATCAAGCCTCTCTAACCTGCCATTAATCAAACAGATCCTAAATTATGTACCAAACAGCTGTCAAGTGATCAGAGCAATAGTGGGTGTTTTTTTTTCTTCCCCCCCTAAAGGATAATCCTATAAATCCCAGTACCTTTCAAGCACATTTGTGCTGCCACAGCTAATTCAATACTCATCTGTGTAAAAATTTGCTTTGCGTACTTATACGTAAAGATAAATTACGTAATTATAAATTTGATTCTGCTTGAAGCAGAACTAGAAGCAGAAAGTATGATGAGAAAGTTATGGTCTGGATTATGGAAACATATGAAAACCTAGTTTAAAAGAAAAAAAAATTATTGGTAGAAATAATATGATTTAATCTGTAGAAGGAAAAAATGTCTCATTTTGAAAAGAAAGAAATCAAGAAAAAAATGAAAGAAATTTTCAGATTTAGGAACCTCAGACAGCATTAGATGATAGCTCAAAGCCACTGCGGTGTGGAGGACTTGCCCTCTAAACTCACATCTGTTCCTGCTAAGCTCTTGCGTAGGTTTGCTAATGGCTGCCATCTAGCATAACATTGGGGATTATGCCAACTGTTCATTTCTCTCTCTCTCTTTCTCTTTCACACACACACATAAACACATGCATACACAAAACAAACACACATTGTCACTCTTTCGCTCTGATGCTTGTACTGTACGCTGTACCTCTTGGCTTACTCGGAAGTGCAAGAGTCTTGCTAAAGGGTTGGACCAACTCAAACCACCAGAACAAATACCAGCCTCTGGAGCTTTACTGCTGGGTTGAGTATTGTTTATTCAAATGATGTCACCTACGTTTTAATGCTAGTGGTGGAAATGCTGTCTAACATGTCACTACCAAATCCACCATAGGTGTTCAGTTGGGTTAATAGGATTTAGCATAGGATTTGCATTTTTTTCATCCTTTTTAAACCATTCAGTGAGCTGCATTGCCTTTTGGATGGAGGTAGGTTGACCCTAGAATAGACCACTCGCATTAATGGTTAATAAATAATAAATGGATATAGGTGATAAAGATCAGAAGAACATATATTAAGTTATTATATTACTTATATTAAGTACTTATATTAATTTACAGTAAGGATAGGAATTACCAAGGACCTGCCGATATGATAACAGGCGGTAGCTCAGTTGTTAGGGCATTGGACCAATCATCGGTAGGTCCCTACCACCAACAAGGACCTTGATCAAGGTCCTCAACTGCTCAGATGTATAATGAGATAAAGAAAAAATGTAAGTCGCTCTGGATAAGGGTGTCTGCCAAATGCTGAAAAAGTAAATGCATAATGATACCTGGATGCCAGTTTGATTTGTAATGCAACATGTTCAGTTGTTAAATAAAATCACACATTTTTATGCATACAGTAAGTGATATACAACAAAGTGCCAAAAATACTGTATATGTCCATATACATAAAGGGGGAAAAAAATAATGTCTGCAAATAAAATGAGAGGCACTTACTGTAGTTGTCAAGACATGATTCATTGACATAATTTCTGAGACTTATACAGTTTTTACAGCAAAAGCTAGCATGAAACGGTCTTCATTTTTTCATATATTCATTCCAGTTTCCTATATGGTTATGTCTAAGTGCCTTTGTGGATAAATCAAGTTAAATCAATCCAGTTCATTTCACATTTGAACCATCCATCTGCGTTGGCACAAACGTGCATAGGGATCAAAACTGGACACTCAGAAGTGGACATGTAAATTGCGAGAAATTACTCAGCACAATCAGGGAATCAAAAGCACTTCTAGTTTGACATTGACACATTCATACACACATTATTATGGAAAGGCTGCTCCCAAGAGGCACTTTGCCACAGTGTCCGCTGGCTACCGCCTCCAGGTCACTGTTACTATAGAGATTCTAAGTATGTCGACCTGCATAGCAACCCTGGACAGAGCAGAGCTTTTAGACCTTATTCTCTCATTCCTTTCACTGACCTGACTGAAGCAATGCCTGTGTTTTTCTTTAAATGTCTGGTTTATAATGTAATGCCAAAAAATAATCCCTTCTGTATCTGTACCGGGGTGTAATTATGTGATGTATGTATTTCAACTGTCCTCAGCAGAAACATGTGCACATCTCTCTACCTCTCTCTCTAAAAAGATTTATTATTGTCTGTATACTCAGGCTGTGCCCTCTCCAGCTGTTTATAGCTCCATTACAAAACAATCCCGCCGTCACACTCTCTCACTCTATCAGCCTGTCACTTAAACCTAATGCTTTCCTAGTAACAGAAATTTGAAATTTGTAGGGCATTGGGTTGGAGAAAATGCTGAACCGCAACTACAAGGTGCATTCAAGTCAAACCGAGATTTCTGATTGTGCAGAATAACTGAACACAGATTTAAAACTACCTTTATATATCTCTATAATCTATAATATGTCAATCAAGTTTACACCTTCATTCATGAGAAATTTAATCACATTCCTGGTTTGACTTGAGCCAATCCACTTTAATGCATGTTTTTTGACAATGACAATAGGAACCCACACAGTGCCTATAGTCTTGGGCACCTAGTGGTGAGTCTCAGTACACTTGACCCGTGCGTTTGGCATGTTTGCATAATGTTAACACACCACATCGTACCCAGACATAGAGCAGCATACCACGCTGACAGTCCACTTGAAAATGTGGTCTCAAGCATAGTACTGTATATTCAGGCACAGCTCGATTCAAATATGAAAGCCAACTGCTTTGTGTTTATTTCAGGCGCACAAATCAACTAGGTGTCTACTGCCGCCTACTATATTGGAGAGTGTAGGTGTGCAAGTGCACTCAGAAACAATCTTGTTAAAGGGGAGGGGGAGCAATCGTACCTGGGCATGGTATGAATCAATCATACATACTGTACATGTAGAGTAAATGCAGCATTGGATGGTTGTCGTCTTGTCAGGATTCAAATTTGAGATGTCTCAGTGACAAGATGAATAAGTAGTAACATTAATACGCACTTGTTTCTTTCCTTAGTGATGGATTATACAGTACCATATAATTTCTGTACACGTTTGTGGTTATCATACTAATTAGAATTGCCTTGTTTTGAGAGTACAGTAACTGTGTGTTGCCTCACTTTTGCAATACAGAAAGTGTCCTGATGGGTTTGAGTGTTTGAAGGTGGGAAGAAACCCAAACTACAGCTACACAAGTTTTGACAGTTTTGGCTGGGCCTTCCTAGCGCTCTTTAGACTAATGACACAAGACTACTGGGAAAACCTCTATCACCAGGTAGGTTGTTTTTTATGGCTGAGAGGAATTGTTATGATGGCACTATGATAAGAAAAAAAATTTCATTCCTGTTTACACAGCCATAACATTATGACCACTCAACTTATAATGAGTAAGTCCCCCCTTTTGGCACCAGTGGCACTGTGTGTTCTGACACCTTTCCATGGGAACCAGCATTTTGAGCTACAGTAGCTATTTTATTGGACCGGACTACACAGAGTCAGCCCTCGGTCCCCACATGCATCACTGAGCCTTGGTCGTCCCTGACCATGTTGCTGGTTTACTGGTTTTCGTTCCTTGGATTACTTTTGTTATATCCTGATCAACTGGCTGTAGACCAACAAAAGCTGCTGTTTTGGAGTTGCTCTGAACCAGTCATCAAATCCTTATGCTTACCAATTTTTTTCTGCTTCCAACACATCAACTTCAGTAACAAAGTGTTTGTTTGCTGCCTAACATATCCCACCCACTTCCAGCCACTATTGTAATGAGATAACTGTACGTAGCTACTTTGAGGCCAAATTGTAATGTCTAGACGCCAGGATCAGAGCACTTCCAAAATTGCAAAACCGTAGCTCTTGTGGAATATTCCTGGTCCTGGAAAACAGGTGACCCGGTGACAGGGTCATGGGCGGACAAGGCTTACTGGTGCACGTGAAGACCGAAGGCTGGGCTGTGTAGTCCGATCCAATAGAAGAGCCACTGGAGCTCAAATGGCTAAAAAAAGGTTAATTCTGGCATTGATAGAAAGGTGACGGAGCACACACCATGTCACTGTTTTATTTGCAGAAGGGGGACCTACTCAATTTAGGCTTGTGGTCATAATTTTAGGGCTGATTGGTGTATGTCTGCTCCTTTTTCTTCTGGCAGACCTTACGTTCAGCTGGTAAAACCTACATGATCTTTTTTGTGCTGGTGATCTTCCTGGGCTCATTCTATCTGGTAAACCTGATTCTGGCTGTAGTGGCCATGGCATATGAGGAACAGAATCAGGCCACCATTGCTGAGGCTTGGCAAAAAGAGAGAGAGTTCCAGTTGGCTTTGGAGCGGTTTCGCAGAGAGCAGAGAGTAACTATCATACTTTACATATAGATGTTAATATGTAACCGATTGACCGTGCACCTGTGGATGTGTTTAGGCTCATTTTACTTAACACTCGTGCGTAGCTTTATTCTTTAACTGAATATCTGGATCTGATTACAAAACAATTAATCATTAATATTTAGAAGCAATAAAAAACAGTACTTTTGTTTGCTTCCGGTCAGGCATTAGGAAAGCGGAGCAAAGACGGTGAACTGAGTCCATTCCCAGAGAAGGAGTCTAGAGAACATCAACCTAAATATAGAACCATGTCAGAGGAAGCAGAAGATGATCCTTCTGATGAGAAGGTAGGATTTCTAGGATTTCCTTTTTTCACTGTTGGTTTGATTTCATTGTTTGATTTCATTGGAGTATCTGTGACTAGTTGACAGTGAGGAGGACAATGGGATAGGGGAGGGGGTGAGCCCTCAAATGGAGTTCTTTTGAAAGTAAAGCACTGTATACAATAATCACAATAAAATTATAATCCGTAAAAAAGTGGTCTAGATAAAAAATAAATAAGTATGTAAAACTGCATCTCTTAAATTCCTGTGTGTCTACTTTCATATTAAAAGATGGAATTGTGACCTGTTTCAGTGGTGCTTGTCACTCCTGAAACAGGTCACAATTCCATCTTTTTTGGCTTCTGGTTAAAAGATTTAAGACAGTCCCAACACTCTACTCTTTTGCATTCTCCATCTTTTCATTCAGTTGGTGTACCCACTCCTAGCCACACTCTCCTCCCATCCTTTGAGCACACGTCGGGAAAGCAACAGCAGTGTGTTCAATTTTCATCTATGCAAAAACTCTGAGGCTGACGATCACAACAATGTCCTCTATGAGGAACGGAGTCGATCAGGATCCACAGTGATACCATGGCACAAGCGCCGCATGAGCAGCATTAGGAGCCACTGCTCTCAGGTTCTTCTACCAAGCTTTGCCATCAATGGCCAGCTTGAACCTTTGTCAGACCAGAATAAAACTAGTGGCGTGAGCTCACATACACCTACCTTGTTTTCTGCACACAGCATGGAAAAGGTCAAAGAGGTAAAATGAACAGCTCTACTTAACTTCACTGCATACCATTTGGCATGTATTTTTGAAAACAGTTATTAATATTTTGGGCAATAAATATTATATTGTTATATGAGGGGTGTTCAAGTCAAACAAAAACTTTGCTGAAATTTGTGATGAAATTTCTTGTGTAGAGAAGACTTCAGGCACAGTACAGTGATGAGACTCTTATCTGCAGTAAAACATTTAAATGATTTGAATGTTTTATAGAAGGTCTATGCCCATAAATGATGATCCCAGCTGAGGTGGCTCAGAGCCCACATCATTTATTCCTGTGAACATTCAGTGAGAGGAACACCTGATCCTTGAAAACTGACAGATAGCAATTGCCAATTTGCGTAAAAAATGCATCTGTCTGTGGCGACGGTACACACATTAATACATGCACAACACTTACACATTACCAGAACTTGGCTGGAAGTTATTGCCACATACTGTACAGTTTTGTATGGACTCCCATACAGTCCTGTGGCAATAACTCCCATACAGTCCTGATCCCGCTCCAAACCATCAAGCCATTTCCACATGTTTGGGCAATTTGAGGAGTTCCTGGGAGGCCAGCATTTCAGACGTGAATCAGGCAGTCCAATGAAGGTTCCTGTGTACTGCGAAAATCTTGTACCTTGATGGTATCCAGTAACTAGTGATGTGCATTAATGCAGGCAACTATATAGAGAAATAAATGTAGTTTTACTCAAAAGTCTCGGTTTGACTTGAACGGGCCCTCGTATATACATGAAACAAGGCATCTTATGTTGTGAGTGTAAAGCATGTGTCCTAAGTGTACACCATGTCTCTTGTGACAAACAGGAGCTGGCATGTTTAGGAGACCATGCTAAGGAAGTCTTCAAACCTTTGCAGAAAGAACAGGTAGAAGCTCTGTCTTCTTGCAGGAAGCGAGAACTCAGCTCAGTCAGTTTCTTCAGTGATGCCATTGATGGTGGGCTGCAGTCTTTTTCGTCTTATATTCTATTGTTATTGTTCAATTTTTAGGCAACTGTATATTATACCTTCATGTATTTAGTGATTTTTTTTATTTATTTATTTTTTTTGATAAATGGTAGTTTATCAAACTAGGGTAGCTGAGGGGTAGCTCAGTGGTTAAGGCATTGGACTACGGTTCGGAAGATCCCAGATTCAAACCCCACAACCACCAAGTTGCCACTGTTGGGCCCTTGAGCAAGGCCCTTAACCCTCAACTGCTCAGATGTATAATGAGATAAAAATGTATGTCGCTCTGGATAAGAGCGTCTGCCAAATGCCTAAATGTAAATGTAAATGTAGTGTATAAAAGCTGATACTTTTGTTAGGTTAAGACTTTAGACCAAAAGTCCAGTGGCAATCTTATGTTCCTGTAAGAATAGCATTTAAATGTCTAACTGCCCATTTGCGACTAACAAAATGCCTAAATCAGCTTAGACTTTAGTAGACTTCTAAACATGTCCTGCAATTTTGTTTTAATGATCGTGCAAATCTCAGTCCAGGTCAATAACTATTTAACAATAATTTTTCTCATTTGTGTATCTCAGAATTTGAAGAGGCCAGTCAGAAGTGCCCTCCTTGTTGGAATGTGTTTTCTAAAAAGTATCTGATATGGACGTGCTCTCCAGCATGGCTTGGCCTAAAGGAGTTAGTAAAGGTCATGGTGATGGATCCTTTCTTGGACCTTGCCATCACTATCTGCATTGTGCTCAACACACTCTTTATGGCATTGGAGCATTACCCCATGACTGAGGAATTTAATGGCATGCTGAGTGTGGGGAACCTGGTGAGACTGCTACATACGTAATGTTATGAGGCATGTAGTGCTTGACCCATGAATCATTTTACTGCAGAAACATTTATTTAATTACAATAAAGATTGATTTATTCAGAGGAGCACCTCTTAAAGGTAAATCTTAACATGATACTACCACCTCCATGCTTCACTTTGAAGATGGTGATCAGTAGTGTTGGATTTTTTCCAACTGTAAAGCTTTGTTTCCACCAATCTAGACAACCTAGACTTAAAAATGTCTTTTGTCAAACTCCATACTATAAAGCCCTTCAATTTCTGCCATCTATGCTGTGGATTTCTTTACATCCTTCAAAGTTACCCTTGGCCTCTTGGTTGCTTCTTTGACTAATGATGCCTTATATTTTATTTCTTAGATTTGCAGATGCTATATGTATAGATGGAGGCTATATATATACTGCTCAAAAAAATAAAGGGAACACTTAGTCCCGGTTTGACTTGAGCCACGCATACACATATGAGAGACGTTCAAGTCAATCTGGGACTAACTGTTTCCGTTATTTTTTTTGAGCAGTATATATTGCAGATATGTATTGCTGTTTAGTCTACACTTCATTGTTTGCCTTCAGGTGTTCACTGGGATCTTCACAGCTGAAATGATAATGAAACTCATTGCTCTGGACCCATACTTCTACTTCCAGCAAGGCTGGAATATCTTTGATGGGATTATTGTTTGCTTGAGTTTGATGGAACTTGGTTTGTCCAATGTTGAGGGATTATCAGTGCTCCGTTCATTTCGACTGGTAAGGTCATATGAAAGCAGTTGCAACTTTCCCATCTATTAGCAATGATAACAGCAAAAACTACTTAAGCTTAATTTCATGCGTTCATCCATCCATCTATTCATCCATTTTTCCTTGTTTTAGCTAAGAGTCTTCAAACTGGCCAAGTCATGGCCCACTCTCAATACTCTGATCAAAATCATTGGCAATTCTGTGGGTGCACTGGGCAATTTGACTCTCGTCCTGGCCATCATCGTCTTCATCTTTGCTGTGGTTGGCATGCAGCTGTTTGGGAAGAACTATCAGGACTGTGTATGTAAGATCAGCACAGACTGTACTCTGCCACGCTGGCACATGAAGGACTTCTTCCACTCATTTTTGATTGTGTTCCGTGTGCTGTGCGGTGAATGGATAGAGACGATGTGGGACTGCATGGAGGTGGCTGGTCAGCCACTCTGCATCCTTGTGTTCATGCTGGTTATGGTCATTGGAAACCTGGTGGTGAGTTGCAGGATACTATTTGTACATTTTAATTGAAACCATCGTGTTTTATTTCTGTTTTCTACTTAGTTAAAAACATTTTGGAGTTGCTTGGGTTTGTGCAGATATCTAAAATGTGTTTGTCTAAAATGTAACATTATAAATGCTTGCTATGGCCATAGCAAACATTTATGCTGGCCTTACCTGGATTCTGGGAGTCATCAAGAACCTCTTCAATGGCAATCTAAACACTGGCACAATAACAACCAATCCCAGGCAACCATGAAGGGTCATGGCACCAACCTTGAATGTAATAGTACTGTTGGGAGAATCAGCAGTTATTCATAGAAACAAGCCACTTTAGAAAGGGAAGACACCTACATGACCAATCCTAGCTTAAATATAATAGATGTGTCCCAAAAGCACCAGGAGAATCAGAAATGCAGTTTCCTGAGGAAGAAGAAGAAGATGGCCTTGGAATCAGAACAGAGGGGGGAGACTGCAACATCCAAAATCTAAAATATTATAATGCCTGGCATGGTACGATGATAAGACATTGGGATGGGCAAATTCACAATGAGAAGATGTTTAGGAACATTGGGCATGTGACAAAGGCCTATCTTATTTAATGATCAAGGTCCAATTATCCAAGGACCAACTGATAGTGGCCGCAAATGGTACATTTATGTAGAATCGTCCTTCTGGTTGTAGGTTTGGTGCTCAGTGGATAAATTCAGATGTTTGACCATCAGGTATCACATTTAAAGGCACACTCCCCAATGGCAACAACTCTCTGAGACAGATTTATTGGCCAATAATGCCCTGTTATGAACGTTGAAACTGTCAATAAAAGCTTTTTTTAAAGACCATAACACCCTACAGTACCTTTTCTCAATGTGTGTTTGACTAGGTTCTGAATCTCTTCCTGGCCTTGTTGCTGAGCTCCTTCAGTTCTGATAACCTGTCTACTCCTGAAGAAGATGGCGAGATGAACAACCTACAAATAGCCATAGCACGCATTTATGCTGGCCTTACCTGGATACTGGGAGTCATCAAGGACCTCTTCAGTGGCAATCTGACTACACGCTGGCACAAGAAAAACCAAGCCCAGGCAACCATGAAGGGTCATGGCACTAAGAAACATGAGAAACATGTGACTTCAGAAATGGAAGACACCTACATGACCAATCCCAGCTTAAATGTATGTGTCCCAAAAGCACCTGGAGAATCAGACATGCAGTTTCCTGAAGAAGAGGAAGATGGCACAGAGATATCAGAAGATGAAGTAACCAAACTGGTAAGCTGATTGCTACACCATTTTCCTGTGAATTTAACAACGTTAAAAGAAATGAATGTAAGCAAATTATAGGTCAATATAAATGGTTGAACAATTACATGGACAGTGAGTACTTGTTAAGTCTTAAGTTTAAGACAAATCTCAAGATCTTCAGTTTAAGAGATGTTATAACTCCATGATCATGTTCTTCAGTTTAGGAAATGTTATAACTCCATGTTATATTGCTAATCAGGTTAAAATTGAGGATGTCATCATAGAATAACATTCTTGTATCTACACGCAAGGGATCTGTTTCTACACAAAACCCATGCATTTGGCTTAAAAAAGTTTTACACCAATTGGTGGGTACAATATTGCTATCCCAAAGACGTATCCTGCTTCAGCATGTAATATAAGCTACTCTGGCAACAGTAGCTACACAGAGCACCTATATTCAACAAATGGACATAACAAACAATAACGTAAAAATATTAACACTTGCAGCGGAATCTGAAGTTGAGTCATGGACAGTTGGAATTCACATTTAAGTTTTAGTATTTTTCCGGAAAATTCCACCTCGGAATTTGTCCAGCGTTAAGAAAGAAAGTTTATTGCACACATTGCTGTAACTCTCTCAATCTGTAACTCTCTCAACATGCCAGTCTGTGGTGTTTTTTGCATCTATTTTGGGCAAATAAAATGTTGACTCCTGGACAGAGCTGAGCTGCGAGCCATAGGAACGTCTTACCACCTTTTTTCCTTAAGAATATTGTCATAATTAACAAATCATGATTAACAAAGAAATCCAAAAATGTGTTTTTAAATAAATGTGATGGTTGGCCTACAGCCAACTCCTCGCTCGACCATCAACGACAAACCACGACACGCATTCAGCACCATGAACAGCTCCGGAAGCGCATAATGGCTCACTGTTCTAAAATCATCAGCACCCTATAAAATATAAGCAAATTTAATTGAAAAAAGGAAGATGTTTATTTCTCATGTTTTTGCATGTACACACACAGTCACACCACCTTTTTTTTTTAGAGACCCATGAGGTTGTCCAAAAATGATCAAAAAGTTAATTATCATAATAAGTCTCATTTAAAGCCAAAGTGCTAAACTATAATAAATCATGGACAAATTCTAGTCATCTTTACAAAATTGCACCAAAATAGTTGTGGTAGTATCAGTCTGATAAAACAATAATTTAAATATTAATTCATATTATTTTTAGTTAATGCCTTAGTTCACTAACCTTTAGGGAAACCCCATGCCCTATTTAGGGCACTAAATAGGGGTCTTCTGTTGTGGCTACTGTAGAATGGATATGATGGAGAAAGGAATTGAACACCAGTCTTTGGCTTTATCAGGACATGATCAGCCTATCAGAAGGAAGTACTGTGGATCTGAGGAATCCAGAAGTTAAAGATGTGGACATCCAGCTAGCTGATGACACCATGGAGCCAGAAGAGTGTCTCCCTGACTGTGAGTGCAGGACAATGTTTGAAATAATAATAAGCAATTAAATCTACAAGGGATATGTAAAATAACAAATGTAGAATCTACTAAAGTTTATAAATAATTAAATAATATTATATTATAATTAAATAATTAATTATATTAAAGTATATAAATATGAGTTCATGCTGATCCTGGGCTTCTGGCTTGGGGTTAGACGCTCCAGTATCCTCCCAAAGAAATAGTGCAGCAGTCTGTATTAGGTCTGCAAAGCACATGTTTTTTTTTACACTATATTATCTTCTTAAGGTAATACCTTAGAGTATTTGTGTTGGGTTTTACTAATTTTTTTTTTTTTATTGTTTATGCTTAGTCTGTATGCACCACTGTAAGTGGTGTGACATTAGCACGAACCAGGGTCTAGGTCTTGTCTGGTGGATACTGAGGAAGACCTGCTACCAAATTGTGGAACATCGCTGGTTTGAGACCTTCATCATCTTCATGATCCTCCTGAGCAGCGGAGCTCTGGTAGGAGCCCACACATAAGATCTCTACATGAATTTGAATAACTAGTGTTGCTTAAAGCCATACTGTTAACATTAAAAATCTAGATGATACTGTATAAATGTCACCATTGGAAAACATTTGCCATTTAGAGTGTAAAAGTAAAATATAATTATATATTGTTATGAGGTGGGCTGTGTGGAGTCTATCTTATTACAATGCAAAAATATAGGATGAGTAGTAAAACTTTTTACCTGGCAGATATAATTCATATTGTTGTAATTAATTGTAATTTATTGTAATTTGCTCAATGCTTTCCTTTCAGGCGTTTGAAGACATTTATATTGAACAGAAGAAGGTGGTGAAAGTGGTGCTGGAATATGCAGACAAGCTGTTCAACTACATTTTTGTGTTGGAGATGCTTCTGAAATGGGTTGCATATGGATTTAAGAAGTATTTCACAAACTATTGGTGTTGGCTGGATTTCCTGATAGTGGACGTGAGTATACAGACATGCTTTAGTTTATCTGTATAAGTTTATCATAATTCTGACTTTAAACTTACAGTAAGTCCATTTTTCTTATGAGACACCAACTCGAGTGGGACCAGTCATAAGCCTAGCTGAGATAATAATAATCTGAATAAACCATAAATGACGTGCTAGCATAAGCTGAGCATTTCTTTTGTACTTAAGGATAAAAAAATATGTTCAGTCTGTGCATGAAAGTCCCAGTAGATCAGGAGTTTCAGAAATACTCAGCCCAGCCCACCTGGCTCCATATGCCACGTTCAAAGTCACATAAATCACTTTTCTTCTCCATTCTGATGTGCATTCTTTGCAATGTGCAATCCTTCTCTCCACTCTTTAGGTATCATTAATTAGCTTGGTGGCGAACTCTCTGGGCTACTCAGATTTTGGAGCGATTAAATCTCTGCGAACCCTGAGAGCCCTCAGACCACTGAGAGCCCTGTCCAGATTTGAAGGAATGCGGGTAAGGCAATTTTTTCTTAATCCTTTTTCTGCTGGTATCACCTTTCTGTCCTACATGTATACAGTATTTTGTTCTAGTACTATATGTTCCAACACGTCGGTGTTTGTTTTTGTGGAGGTGGTGGTGAACGCACTAATTGGTGCCATCCCTTCCATCATGAACGTGCTGCTGGTATGTCTGATCTTCTGGCTTATCTTTAGCATTATGGGAGTCAATCTTTTTGCCGGGAAATTCGGAAAGTGTATCAACAGGACAGGCTTCATCCATAACGTCTCAATTGTGAACAATAAATCAGAATGCCTGGCCATGAACAGTACTCAGTTCTACTGGACCAAGGTGAAGGTTAACTTCGACAATGTAGGGTTGGGTTACCTATCGCTTTTACAAGTGGTAAGTCTCTAATTTATTCTTTCTTAGTCTTCTTCCAAGTTGCCATTTGAAAAGAAATTATATAAGTGCTTAATGTGTGATATTTGTCATATAGACTACTCGTAAGACAATTTGGCACGGTCACGTCACATCCACAAGCCATATCCCTTCACTCTGGATATAATCACTTATTTATTCACAAAAGCATGTAATTAATTATAACCAAGGCTGTAGCATTCCATGTTTACTCTATGTTAACAGAAGGTTACACTATCCAGTATCCATCATAGTTTTTTTTAAGTATACAACATGGCGTTCACGCAAAATACACATGTAGTCCCCGAGTTTCATTCTGGGAGCACGTTCATAAGTGCAATTTGTTCTTAAGTCCGACAAAGTGAGTCTTATATGCCTTTGACACGAATATACAATGTAAAGCATACAATTCACCTGACCGATATCCCCTTTCCCCACACTGCCATCATGTAGCCAAAACAGTAATCGCGCCTAAGGAAATGGCCCTTTTTTTTTTTTTTTGCCGAGGATTTTCTGAAATTAGGATTATTCACCATCAGAACAGCTTTACATTTTCTATAATCGTGCTCCCGGACTAATTCATTGAAACCTGTGAGGCCGACTCATTTCTCCCACACACCCACACGCATATATATACAATATGCCGGACTTTAGACATTTTATACATTTTACTTACACACTGAGAATATCGTATATAATTGTAAATATTGGTATCTGGTGCACTGCAGTGTCTATTTTTTGTACAATACACATGAGCTACTTCCATGATTGAACCGGAAGTGGAACCGAGGTCCGTTCATATCTGCGGAAATTTGTAACTTGAATGTTTGTAAGTCGGGGACTCTCTGTAATGTATAATGTCCTATTGCGCAGAATGTTTTGCAGACATTAAGCAATGCATACTCGCTTCAGACATGTATACAGTACATCCTTTTTCTTGGCTTCAGCAATATTCTCCATATTTGTTCTTAATAATGAATTAATATGCAAATACATCCCTAATGACATCATAAATGCTTCTATATATGAGCTGCTGATATAAAAATGACTGCTAAAAACTTTTCTTCTTAAGAGAGACTACACTAAGAAGTTGATGTGAATGCTTGTTACTATTATTTGAAATTTACAGGCAACTTTTAAAGGCTGGATGGAAATCATGTATGCAGCAGTGGATTCACGTGGGGTAATTATTAATCATTCCACTTAAAATCTAGAATGTATTCGGGAAAAATGTATTTAAAAAAAATTAGTGCAAATCATATATTTTGTTTCTCATCACAGGTAGACGAGCAGCCCATTATGGAGATTAACCTGTATATGTACCTTTACTTTGTCATCTTCATCATCTTCGGCTCATTCTTCACTCTAAATTTATTCATTGGTGTAATTATTGACAACTTCAATCAGCAGAAGAGAAAGATAGGTGCTGATGCCTAGCTTATTTGGATAAAATATTTAATGCATGACAAATATTTTTAGTTAAGTCTTGACGACGATATTGTTTTTTCATTGCAAGGTGGACAGGACATCTTTATGACTGAGGAACAGAAAAAGTATTATAATGCGATGAAAAAACTGGGGTCCAAAAAGCCACAGAAGCCCATACCAAGGCCAATGGTAAAAAGAAGCATCTGATTATATTCAATGATATTAAGAAATTACTAATCTTGTGGTTGCTAACACATTTTCTGATCTTTACATCAAGAATATTCTGCAAGGTTTCTTCTTCGATTTGGTCTCCAAACAAGCCTTTGACATCACAATCATGATGCTCATCATCTTGAACATGATCACCATGATGCTAGAGACGGATGAGCAGTCCCTTCAAATGGAGTCCATTCTCAACAACATCAACCTGGCTTTCATAGTCATCTTCTCCACTGAATGCCTCATTAAGATCATTGCTCTCCGATGCTATTTCTTCACCGTCAGCTGGAACATCTTCGACTTTGTAGTGGTCATCCTGTCTATAGTTGGTGGGTAGAGCCATATTAAATTGGTTTTGTGTCAAAATTACTGCATTGCCTGGTTCTGTTTTAGAAACCTCTGCTCATTATTGGTAATTATTATACTTTCTGATGCCTTGAACTAAATTCAAACCAAACTCCATTTATTAATTGAGGTCTTTTTCCATATAGTAAAAAATAAAAAAATGGCCAAATGTGGCGAAAGTCTTTAGTAAATCATTAAATTGTATAGAGCTACTTTGTTCGAAAAGCAGTCCATCTAGTGCCCTAAGGTGTTCTTCAGTGGACTCTTTTCTTCTTAGCGAAGTTCCAAGTAGAACTTTCTTAGAAGGATAAAATTGATATATTTCCAAAAGTCTTCATTCCTTACAATTGCAAGTCATTGTAAGCTTTATGATTTTATACCGGTTCTTACAGGAATTGTCTTGGCTGATATCATCGAGAAATACTTTGTGTCTCCAACCTTATTTCGGGTGATCAGGCTAGCCAAAATTGGACGAGTCCTCAGGCTCATACGAGCAGCCAAAGGAATAAGGACGTTACTCTTTGCCTTAATGATGTCACTGCCAGCCCTCTTTAACATCGGCCTTCTCCTGTTCCTTGTCATGTTTATTTATGCCATTTTTGGCATGGCCAACTTCGCCTACGTGAAGAAGCAAGGTGGGATCGATGACATGTTTAACTTTGAAACGTTTGGGAACAGTATTATATGCCTGTTCCAGATCACCACGTCTGCTGGCTGGGACAATTTGCTGGAACCTATTCTAAACAACTCACCGGAGGAGTGTAATCCACATATCATCAACATAGGTACTAATGCAAAGGGCAATTGTGGAAACCCCTCAGTTGGAATTGCCTTTTTTGTTAGCTATATCATCATCTCCTTCCTCATTGTTGTTAACATGTACATTGCAATCATCCTGGAGAACTTCAGTGTGGCCACAGAGGAGAGCACCGAGCCTCTCAGTGAGGACGATTTTGAGATGTTCTATGAAGTATGGGAGAAGTTTGATGTGGAAGCGACGTATTTCATTGAGTACTCCAAGCTTTCCATTTTTGCGGATACGCTTTCAGAGCCCCTGCGAATTGCCAAACCCAATAAGCTCAAGTTAATTTCGATGGATTTACCCATGGTAAGTGGAGACAAGATCCACTGCCTGGACATCCTGTTCGCTTTTACCAAACGTGTACTGGGTGAATCGGGTGAGATGGATGCCCTCAAGCAGCAGATGGAGGAGAAGTTTATGATATCCAACCCCTCCAAGACCTCCTATGAACCCATTACCACTACTCTCCGACGCAAGCAGGAGGAAGTATCAGCCACCATGATCCAGCGGGCATACAAGAGGCACCTAGCCAGGCGGCAGATAAAGAATGCCTCCTTTCTGTACCAACAAATAAATCAAGAGGTGTCTGTGGACCTGGAGAATGTACAAGAAAAGCGGGGGCTTGGTGCACATATGATTAAGCAGCATTATAACTCTGAGGTGGAGCTGGCTGAGGGGTCTCGGCACTCCTCTCCACCTTCTTATGAGTCTGTCACCATGGCTCCAACTGGATTGTACCAGGTACTGATACCTGCCTCCAGAAACCGTGGAGCATGTAAGTCTTACAACACTGAAGAATCCTTTCTGTAAGTTCTATTGATTGTTTCTGGAAGTTCCTTTAAAAGGTTGAAGAAGGACATGGTAGGTTGGAATATACAAAAGTTTACAGACAATTTGAGTGAACTCGAGCATGAGGATACATTTCCTGATCCTACTGTATGATACAACCTGGTTAGATGACCACTGGTCAAAACCCATTAGCTATCGGAAAATGGATGAAGGGTAATGTCCAGACCATATTTATTATAAATCTAAGGACTTTTATATTGCAATAAGGTTGCGTGTGGTCAAATTGAGTTTTGACATTTTCAGCAATGATCTCAAATGTTTTTCTACCAAGGATAAATTATATACAATGTTTATTCCAACACTACAATATGAAACTTCTTATATTTTTGCTTGTGGTCTATGGAAGTACAGTGCCTCAAAAAAAAAAAAAAATCCTGAAACTTATTTTTTTTTCATAATGTAATTCATAAAGCGAAACACTTATATATTCTAGATTCAGTATGCATACATACATAATTTATCAGTTTATAGCTCAGGGGGAAAAAATCATTATCTCAAAATATTCAAAGATTTTATTTTGAGTTTGAGTAAATTACTATTCATACAGTATAAATACCATGTATGACTCGGTCAAGTTCAGTACACGCATCATAATCATGAGGAAGACTGCTAACCTGACAGTTGTCTAGAAGACGATCACCGGCACCTTCCACATAGATGGTAAGCTACAACAGGTTATTAAAGTCTATTCACAAGGAGTGAAATGAGACTGGAGTCACCACCATGCAGACATCTTTAGGATGTTGCATGTCAGAACCAGCTTACCTGAGCTAAATAAATAGATAAAAATAACCAAAAAATAATCAGACCTGTGGACCGTTTATTAATGCTGCAAAGTCATAACTGTAATTAATAATAAAACGAGTCCTGACCAAGAGATGAGTGCATAACTGAACATGAATTTCAGAATTTCCTTACTGTAAAAGCTTTTTTTTTTTTTTTTTTTTTTTTTTTTTTAAACAAATGTGTATGAATAAATGCTTTATTGAGCTTAGTAAATATTCAAATATTTTAAGACACCGGATTTTTGTGGATATTTCAAGAGCTGTAAGCCATAAGCGTTACATAAAGTTTTTGAAATTAAAACAACAAAAACTTTATGTAATGAATAAATTATGTGTAATGAATGAATTAAATTAACAAAATTTTTTTTCATAATATTTACATTTTTTTTTAATGCACTGTACTGTACTGTACTGTATATACAGGACACTGATTCCTTAACTGATGTAAATGGATTTAAAACCAGCAAATGTGAGATGTTAAGAAGCACATAAAACCTACTATTTATTAACACTCTAATGTTGCCATTATTGCTTGTTTTCCAGTCCAAAAATTTCCTGCACAAGATATCTTTGTTCATGTTTTCATGATATGCAATAAGAGCCTGCTGATGCGTGTCGTGTCCAACACGCACATACATGACACTGCTTGGAAGAACTGTGCTTCGGGAGCCATATTAAGTTCTACTTATATACAGTTGTGTTCAAAATAATAGCAATAAAGTTATTAATTTACCATTTAAACAAAAATTTTAATCTTTCTTGTTCATCTCTGAACTAATATTTGTATAGCCATGGTTTCTGAGAACTGCTTCACATCTGTGACAATTGTACTACACGCCACAATTCCTCTGCATTTCTTGGTTTTGCCTC
>JAQMYL010000018.1:15672020-15684138 GCA_030014365.1 Clarias pachynema
CATCTATGTTCTATTACAAATAAAATATTGACATTTGCCATCTCCACATCATTGCATTCAGTTTTTATTCACAATTTAAGTGTCCCAACTTTTTTGGAATCCGGTTTGTAATTTCAGTAGGGTATTTAGCATTTTTCAGTAAAGCCAGGTGACAAATTAATTGGAAAGCAAGTGATGCTGTGAGGGGCATGCATTTAATTGCTGGCATGGTTTGAGTCCACTTAAAACAAAAAAAGTGCAAACCATTATAACATTCTTTTAACTGATCACCTTTATTGTATAAAGCAATCCTGGTGTTCGTGGCCATTGGGAAGAATAATGTGTATTGTTTCAGTACAGATCTGGAGAGTTTGGTGGCCAGAAACTTGCTTACACACGTAATGTTGTGTTTTCATGTCACCTGTACGCATCTTATCATGATATATTGTTTTAAAATATATATACAGTGCAATAGGATAAAGATGATATTTTCTGTGTTATGTCTAATCAAAACATCCGTTATGGGTTATATAGTGACAATTAAAAAAAAAAGTGCATCATGTGTTTGTAATAGAGTTCTCAGTAGACTGGGGAAATGTGTATAATGTGAAAAGATGCAAACTATGGTCTTTTAAAAGCTTTCTCTGGGATAAAAAAAGGCAGAATTGTGGCTTTAGAATGAAAAGGTCATTAGTATCATAAAAAATTATTATTATAAAAAAAACTGAATGTTAATATCACAATATGAGATAAATAAACCAATGGTCCAGTAGACAGAGGATTCAAACACCCCAAACTCTACATTACATTGGTTAAGAAAACTATTTCCAACAGTTCACGTGAATACGTTAAATGAATAAATAGAGGAAAACTGAGCGCTCGTGGTCAAGAAAAGTGTTATCTTATGTTCCCACGTTTCCAGGCTAAATTACAATTTTACAGCCTAACTGCTTTAGAGTTGTGTACTTTGAGTTTGGGAATCAATTTTGCATTTTCAGTCTTTTAAAAGGGTGGCCAATTTAGCACTTTGCCTAAGAGCTTAACCTTCTCCTGCCATGAAGCGAGTGATCAAATCCCTCTGTGACCAGCTGGACCTTGAGGATTATCCTGGTGCAAAGGGGACCAAAAAAAAAAAAAAATCAATTGCTTTAATTACATATGCAAACACACATTTCTTTCCAGTGCTCCCTTTCTCCATAGTACACGTTTGTAGAACACCTTCTTTTTTTTCTTTTTCTAAATCAGCAGCAGTGTTAAATATACTTTTTTTGTTTTTTTAATGAATGCGCTTTGGTAATTGATATGATGTAGCCAGGATTAAGCTGTACTAAACAGACAATATTATAAAAGATTAAAAATGCACTATTATCAATTACAAAAATGCACTCATGCTACAACCCTGTGGTACTCCATGAATGCATTCCAAACATTACGTTTGAGATTTAATTCACCAAAAAGAAAAAAAAAAGGAAAGTACTCTACAGTACACATAAAACTTTGAGCCAGAGCTGTTAACAGGAGTGTGACTTTGTGAAAGGGTCAGAAGCTCTCACTGCGGTTAAACATTCTCAGTACACATTCCTACTGAATCCTTGTTTTTGACCATATAAGCAACCATATACATATACAACCATATAACCGTAGTTTTCTACAAACTTCATTTATTATCAGATTATTATTAGTTTTTTTTTTTTAACCAGCTAATTGGCAGAACTAACTAACCGAGATCGTGATGGAGATTTACTTTACATTTCCACTTATTCTGCGTTGGAATATCAGCTACGTTCTAGTTTCCGGGATGAAACCCAAATAGTAAACCATCCCTTGTTCCACACACCAAGTACTGCCCTTGATCAGCGGTTAGAGAGAGACTTCAACCTTGTATTACAAGCTATGTAGCTTGTGTTAGTCATAAACAAAATAACACGGAAATAGCACGGAAAATCAGATGTTTTTTTATTTTGCTGAAAGTGATTCTGGGACTGGTTTTGAATGTGGTTTTTACTTTTATTTTCTTATTAACTGCAAGAGAGAAAATTAGGGGCTGGTGAGAGGATTATTGTTATGTTATTTGTTAATAAATAAAAATTTTCAATTGTTGACAAATTGTTGTAGAATTAGAAAAATGATCAATATCGAGGTGGAAAAGGGGTTCAACACAATACATACATCATCGCATCCTTGATTATCATTCTCAGCATTCCCACAATGTTACCTATTACTGTTACATGAGTCAATACTCATATGCACAAGAACATAAATATACACATCAATGATAGGAAAGAAAAAAAAGAGGAAAAGATGATAAAATAGGACAAAAATGAAATGTTTTATTAAAGAGCATGCATGAGAAAGACAGCAGAGGAAAGAAGAGAAAGTGTAGGAGGCAGAAACAGGAGAATTAGAGGGACAGAATGAGCTGTCCATTAATTCAGTCTTAAGTGGCGAGCGCTGTGATGGAGAAAAGCCAGGTTAAGCCATATATTCATTTCAGAGCCATTAGACTCGTTTCAGTGGGGGAAAAAACACAACATGAATGAGCTGTGTAGGCGGTCCTTCCATTATCTGTAAAGAAAAAAATAATAATAAAAGAACCCCAGACACATCTCTCTGCTTGTTGTCTTTTAGAGAATTTGACTGATGAGAGCTTAATGAATGAGACTTTTCAGAGGTATAGAACTGTATGATTGTTTCAGATTGCGGGCTCAGAGAAACCTGGACTATAAGAGGACTGGATTTATACCTGCTGAATCCCTCTTTTCCACACATTTACAGGGAATGCATTTCTATATATTAAAAAAGGCTTAAAGTAAGGCTGTTGGTGAATAAATATACTGTATGTTTATACTAATGGACCACAATTTTAATAAAAGTAGCTTCCATCAGCAACACTGAGAGAAACAGCAGGTCATGTGGAAGAGTCATCGGATCCACCACAACTCTAAAGCATTTACAGAAAAGGAAATGAACAAATGTAAGGGTTCAAACCAGACATTATTGTAAATGTACAAACGCATGAACAACAGAACTGTCAAGAGGTCTTGAGCCACCCCTCACTTCTTTATATTTTGCTTCCAAAGAGGCAGACTTTCTTCAATTTTTTTTCTCTCATTTTTAGTCCAGTCTCAGTATCTGACCAGTTTCAAAAGAATGTTTTTTTTGTTTTGTTAAACATAAACCTTGAAGCATGAAACAGGGAGAATCAGTGCAGATGATCAGGCTGGTGATTAGTATACTGGTGATGCTGAATGCTTGTAACAGACGAGAGGGGAAATGAGGTTGCTGCTGAGGTTGTCACAAACATTTTTTTTTATTATTCTATCTTTAGGCTCTTATTTAATCTACATAATTTAAATTTACTTTAATTTAATATGAAGGTGGCTCAAGAATTGTCAAGTGAGTTTGTTTTATACAAAAAGAAGGAATCTTATTGAGGTAAATCTTTATTATTTCATCATTACTAAACTGTTTTTGTTCTGAAATTAATTCACATTGTATTTTAAAAGTTCACACAGACACCCCAAATATGAGGAGATAGCGATAAAATATGGAGGGGGGAAAAATAATAACACACCACAACTTTTTAGCTGTACTTAGCATCTTTAATGAAGTGAAATCACCTGACAAACAGTGAGACACCAGAATCACACAAGCACCAATAAAATCAATTATACTGTATTGACAAAGAATCCTTTAATACCAGGTATCTTTCAGTCTGTAAAACAAAGGATCATTGATGATCTTACACGGATGAGCACCATAAACACACAAGTGTGTGTACATCCTGTTTACGCACCTTTTAAAAGTAGATGCTGATGGTCTAAAAGTCGATATTCTGTCTAGATTGGAGTACACTAAAACAAATGTGTGCCTTTATATCTGTTGGAATAAGACTAAAACACAGCACACAGTGATAGAAGGTTTTGCCGTATTTTTATTATTTTTTTGTGAGAAATGAAGGAGACCACATATAGCTCCAACACTTGAAACTCTGTAAGAAATGACTGTGTGGGTGTCTGATATATTTCTTATATATTTTCATATTTTTCCTGATTCTTAATAAAAAATGTAAAAAATAGGAGAAAAAAAAAATGCATGAATGAAATCTAAATCTAGGCACAGGACGATGTTTCTGCAATGCTCAAATAAAGCTTAAGGAATCTCCGAGTCTGAATCTCCAAGTACAGTGGTACCTCAGCAGACGAACACCCGCCTCGGCATATGAAGCATTTCAACAGAATGCCAACGAAGTTGCACGGGTGTCCAGGAGCCGTTCAAAAACTTGTGGAAACCCAAAAGCGTAATTTTTATTTTTATTGCATTTTGTGCAAGATTTAGTAAAGACATAGTACCATGCGTCCCGAGAATGTTAGTAAGAACACGGTAGCAAGAAGAAAAAGGAGCCACTTTCAGTTTTGTTTTTAAAGCAACCGGTGCCAAGAGGAGTCATGAATAGACAGTAAACTTCACTTAACATTAATTTATTTCATGTTTCACTTTATTGACATGTTTTGATATGCAAAATATAATTATATTTGGAAGTTGTACAATGGTAATATTTCTGAGTGGCTGGAACGGATTATCTGCATTTACATGATTTCCTACGGAAAAAAATGATTTCACAATAAGAATTCTCTCATTGCCGAGGTACCGCTGTACCTACTTGGAAACCCAAGAAACCAAGAGTGAAGTCACATGCAGCATTAAATTTACAGAAATCAGAGCATGTACAGCCTCGAACCCTAACAAAGAGGAATCAGGGAAATTTTCACTGCATTTATGATTTGTCCAAACGTATTTTCCACGTATCAACACAATCACAGCTTTGCTCATTTAATCTCTTCAAAAAGAAATTTGGCACAATCCAACCTGCAGATAGCTTTATTATGTTGTAGGTTGACTTTGAAATCCCTGATCTCAGTATACATTTACAAGTGTCAGTCAAGTTTATTGAATTGGCTCAGGGGAGAGCTTTATGGATGCTGCTGTTGTATACAAACTAGAACAGTACACAAAAACAACATAAACATTAGCTGAAAAGCGTGCGATGTCTGGAAACAAAACCATTATTCCAGAGTGGTTAAAATGAGGTAGGTTCCAACTTTTATAATATTAATAAAATAACAATGATAATAATAATACAATAAAATTAATGAAGAAAGAAAATAATTGCTACTCTGTGCATAAAAGTCACAGACCAGTCGTCTTCACTTTATCTATATTGTGAGCGCAAAAATAAAATAAAATCACAGCATTTTCTATAAAAAAAAAAAATCTCTCTCTTAATCGTATAAAAGTAGCCATAGATTTAATTACAGATCTACCACAAAACAATATAATACTCACCTAAATAAGAGGTCAGAATTGTTATTACTACTAAACTTCAAATTCTCAGCCAACGTGTGATCCAATGCGGCTGGTTTTTGAAGGAGGGGTAATTAGGAACACCGAGCACCAACTAAACAGAGCATCACTCCACTGAGACGTTCCTACAGCTGAGGACTATTGCTAAAAGCTGTGCAATTAAAAACCCACACACACACAGACAGACAGACAGACACACTCACACTTATACCAGACTCGTATATAGATATAATCACACATTTACCTGAGTAATGAAAGACATCAAAACAAACCCACCCTTGTTAATCCTGATTCGTCACTGCTATTGCTCTTACTATAGGCAGCACCGGTCCTTAATGCACACATCACATGTTCACCGACACACTTTCAGAGACCCTGCCCTAAATATGCAGGCATAATACTAAAGCATGAGGAGTAGAAAGGCATTTACGTGTCACAATGCTTATCCTGTAGACGCTATTTTGGGTGTTCAATAGATTAAGCATATGAAGGTGTGCGTGTTTGTGTTTTGTGTGTGATGACCTGGGAAAACCCTTCACAGATGGGTTTATATACACAGATCAGCCATACCATTAAAAAAACAGACAGGTGAAGTGAATAACACTGATTTTTTTTCTTTTTCGTTACAGTGGGAAATATTAGGCAGAAAGTGAACAGTAATCATTTCTTTGAATTTGATGGGCAAGAGTAGAGATGTGTGTGACTCAGACACACGCCATGTTACAATGCCTGGACAACTGGGTTAGAGCTTCTCCAGAACGGCAGGTTTTCGTGGGTGTTCTGATACACAGTGGTTAGTGCTTAACAAAAGTGGTTCAAGGAAAGACAACTGGTGAACCGTTGGCAGAGTCATGGGCAGCCAAGGCTCAATGATGTGTGTGTGTGTGGGGAATGAAGGCTAGGACGTCTGCTCCAATCCAACAAGAGAGCTACTGTAGCACGAATTGCTGAAAAAGTTAATACTGGTTCTGATATAAAAAAGGATGCATGGCCATACACCTACAAAGGCCATGTGAACTGGGCCATGGAGGAAAAGAAGAAGGTGGACTGATCTGATGAAGCATGCTATCTTTTACATCAAGAGGATGGCTGGGAGGATGTACCAGGATGCACTGTGGAAAGAAGCCAAACTTGGGGAGACAGTGTGATCCAAATACACCCCTTCATGGAAAAGGTATTATGTGATGGCACTGGCTTCTTTCAGCGGGATAATGCTCTCTGATACACTGCATAAATTGTTCAAGAATGGTTTCAAAAGCATGCCAAAACAGCTCACGGGTTTAAATGAACAGCTCAAAGTCAAAACACTGAGAGATGTGCCAGACAAACAAGTCTGATCTACAGAGGCTCCACCTCACAACTTCTTAGCTGGATTTAAGAGATCTGCTCCTTACATCTTGGTGCCAGAAACTAGTGCACACCACGTGGAGTCCATTGGCGAGTAAGAGCTGTTTTGATAGCACCTCCACAATATCAGGCATGTGGTTTTACTGTTATGGCTGATTGGTGTATATAAAAGGCATTTTAAAAAATTGTTTACCACCAAAAATTTAAAGGATCAATTCCAGTTTGATTGGTGACTATTAGCATCATCCACATCGATATAGATCAACTAAAGTAAAAGTCACTTGCGGCACTTAAACCAAACCTTCAATCAATCGGTATCTCTTCACTGATCTCTGTTCAGGCTAACATCAATGGAGAATCATTGACGTTTCTAATTATAAATCAAATAGATGAAGCTAATGCCTTAATTACGGCAGACATTGTGAACATCTTTAGGCAGACTGACCGGCTTTACTTCTTTCTTTGTTAAACCTGCTTCTTTTATAAAATTATCGTAGCAGGGCGACCAATGAACCAAATTTTTTTTTTTTAAATCTACGTTGCAGCAAAATTCAGGTTTTCCCAAACCACCACACACACAGCCCATAATAAATCTGCCTTTTAAACAGAATAAGCAACTAGCCAAAAAAAAACAACAACAAAAAAAACAGTCCTGCTGCCTTTCGATTCCAGTGTTGCAGACAACTGCTCTCCTCACCAAACATTTCCTTCTTCATAAAACAGGTCGGACACTTTCACAAAGAAACTGAAGACTCTAGAAACAATTTAAGAAAGATCACTGAGTAAGGAAAGAGGTACTTGATTAAACGGAGGTCTGTTGTGTGTAACAGTCTTTAGCTTTCCACTCTACTTTCCTAAATCACTGCTCAACAGCTTGAAAATACGTGAGGAATGGAGATCTCGCAAGCCATGTCCTGTAAATGGAGGCATTTTATGGAGCGGATGAAGATATCGGGAAAAGTAAATGTTCTTAAAAATTCACATTTGAATGCTAAAAAAAATAAAAATAAAAAAAATCACTGAAAACACAAGGAGGTAGCGAACGAGTGCACTGTGAAATGACTGCTGTAAGAGGTGTTGCGTTTTTGTGCTTTGTCATCCAAATTACAATCATGGAGGTAAAATTTGTGCGAAAGATCTACAAGCAAAATCATCGACAACTAAAGAAAAACTTTTAAAATAATAACAATAATCACTTGGCGCCTGAAATTCATGGGTAAAATGCCAGAATTTCTTGAACGAGAACAGCTATGGTCTGCATATGTGCGTGCACACACAGTTAGATTTTGGAAACAACATTCATTCTTATTATTCTGCTTGCAGATCTTTATGTTTTAACTCCATTAAAAAAAAAAATATCAGAAGAGCAGCAAAGTTCTCACGACTGAAAGGTTAGTGGTGCAGCGGTCTCTGGGTCCTGCTTCACTGACCGACACCGATCACATGCTCGCCTCTTTGTGTGGTAGAGTCGAGTCGCTATCGATCACAACCATGGAGAGCAGGCAGTCTGAGGTAGAACTGTTGATGGTGTTGTTTGCCCTGGTGATGGTGATGATGCGTTCTTCCACACAGCCCGCGGACAGACGGGCCTCCGCGTCGTGGTCCCAGCACTCTTCCACCGTCTCACACATCTGGGCCAATCCCTGAAGCGAACAAAGAAAAAATCCTGTCAACTGTTATCCTGAAGTGTTTATTCTGAATAAGGTTATTTCCATCAGCATCCACGCTTAGAAACCTGAATTCAGAGTAGGGCTGCAAGTCACGATTATTTTAATAATCGATTAATCTGTCGATTATTTTTCTGATTAATCGGATAAAAACCAAGAAATGCATTAATTTCCAACTCTTTATTCAAAAAGAGAACTAAAATCTTTAGAAAGTGCACGAACATGTTGCTCCTTGAGCTGTTAATAATAAAATAAAATAAAAATGGACTAACACAAAAAACAGACATGTATGTTTTACATCTGCCAAATATATACAGTGGAACCTTGGATTATGAGCATAATTCGTTCCAAAACGCTCATAAACCAAATTAAATTTAAAAAACACACTAACGGAATCGCTGCTGTAAAGTAAAAATAAAACACCTGCACTTTACTTCGTAACATCGTGACAGAGCAGTGTTTTTGTGTAGAGCAGAGCTAAAGAGTGTGTGTGTGAAGGTGAAAGGAGGGGTCTATGTGTGTGAGGCACGGTGTCCAATGACGTGCGCGCACGCACACACAAACAGCAGGCAAAGAGCAGCAGCCTCCGCTATGTATCTTTCCTCTACCTCCGCTCGTTTTTTTTTTTTTTTGCTCCGTCCTGTCTATGAGGCGCCGAACTCTGCTAGCATCAGTGTGCGAGACCGAGTGTGTTCACTCCGCTTCGCGCTCAACTAAAGTTTTTTAAAATAATCACATGTCTCCGCATCGCACAACACAACAAATCGATTATGAAATTCGTTGCCAACTCTTTTAGTAATCGATTTGTATCGATTCGTTGTTGCAGCCCTAATTCAGAGACTACCACATTCCTTCTGTAAAAGTCATGCCTGAGGTAACACAATCTGTAAAGAACCGTTTATGAAGTATATATAAATATATATATGTACTGGATGTTTGAGCCAGAAGTCTTTCAGTATAGGCCTCATCTTCTTATGAACCACCACATCCTGGAGATCCTCTAGAGTTGGGTGGTGCCCCACTTCCTCCTCAAATGGCAGCATGTATTCATGTACAGTCCCTGAACAAACCAGAAACACAATGTTAAAGCCATACCAGTCATACTTATCAGCTTGTGATAAACTTCGTCTTTGCCCAAACCTATACTTCAGCAGCAGAAACTTATTTTCTCCCTAATTTAGTTACATAGAGCTTGCAGCACTGTTCGATGAAAAAAAAAAAGTTTTTAAAAAATGTAAGGATTTTCAGTTAATATAAGCTGCTTATCTGCCAAGCCATGTAGACAAGGTGACAATGCTAATCCCAATAAGAACACTTCAAGCTGAAATCATATTGTCTATTTGTCTTCAACATTTGTGGAAGAAAGCTAAATTCTATTTATTCCCTCACCATCAGCAGCAGTGCAGCGGGACATCAGCTCCCAGAGCACCAGGCCCAAAGCGTACATATCAATCCTTAAAAATGCATCCCTGTGAAAATTTATGGCACCCTCTAGCACCTCCGGAGCCATGTAGCGTCTAGTACCAACCTGAAGCAGAGCACACATACACCAGGACATTTTTGATTTCAAGATAGAGCTGTATAACAAACAGACTTTGTGAAGTGCTTTAATTCAATTTTATTTGTATAGCGTTTTTAACAATTGTCATTGTCACAAAGCAGCTCTACACAATCAAAAGAAATGATGAAAGTTTGTATTAAATGTGAAATGTGAGTGAATCCGAATGATCAGATAGTGTCAGTATAGAGTTTCACCTGGCCATGAGTATCTCCTGGGGGCTTTCCCGGCTCAAAGCGCACAGCCAGACCAAAGTCTCCGATCACAGCAGACAAATCATTCCTGAGCAGCACGTTCTTACTCTTAAAGTCCCTGAGAAGCAATAGTGAAAAACAATTCAACTGGAGATCATGCAAAAACCCGTCAACTGGAGATCATGCAAGTGGTTTAAATGACTTTTAGGGGAAAAACAAAAAAAAAAGTTAAGTCATACCTATGTGCGACTGCTGGTTTAGGACACTCCAGTCTGTAGGACAGATCCTCATGTAGGTAGGCCAGGCCTCGGGCCATGCTCTCTGCAATGTGACACAACTCATGCCAGTTCACCGTGTTCCCCTTTAGGTAATCTGTTAAAGATCCCTACACACACGGACACACAAAGACATTAAGTGTTCTGTGTATGAATATAGAAATATGTTTTAACACTAACGAGAGTGGCATTACATGATTATAAATGGCATCACGTATAATATGACTGACATTTAAATGCTCCTACATTTAAATGACGATCATGCTGAGAAGGATGACGGAATACATAAATTAATGTCTGACCCTTTCATGGAATTCGGTGATGAGCCAGAGCTCCATTTGCAGGTTGGTTCCTCGCTTTTCGGAAGTGATGAAGTGCAGCAGGTTCTCATGTCTCAGTCCCTCAGTAAGGTAGATGTCTCTCTCGTTCTGCCACGACTGCTTATCCTGGACACAACACAAACATTAATCACCTTTTGGAAAGAAGACATGCTCCAATTAATCAGTGCAAATCCACCCAAACATTCTGTAATCAGCTGCATTTCACACATACACTCACACACACACACACAATGCTCCAATCAAAGCCAGACTAAAGGCTCAGATGCCTACCTGAACAGGGAATATCTTGACTGCAACGTATTCAGTCAGTAGCTGAGCCTTCCACACACACCCAAAACGCCCCCTTGCCTTCAACTCCAGCAACTGAAGGGGCTTCAGACCAACCAGAGGGGATGGAGGGGCAGGACCAACACCCTATCAGAAGTGGAGGTAAAAATCACATCAACCAGAAAAAGAGATTTTTTTCTTTTCTTTCAGATTTGTAGGTGTCAATAAGAACAAAATCCACATCCACAAAATCCATATCCATACACATGCACATTGCCTGGCCAGTCACTATGTCAGAAGGAACAATATATTATATAATGGAGATCACTTAAACACTTGGTGAGGTTGCATGGTAAAAATATCAACAGTAAAAACCATAGCTATGTTTAATAATGAACATAAGAACATTTCCATACGCACACAATGCGCCGAGACTAAACAGCTGTGTGGCGATAAGAAAACCACTTGTTAGTAGGGATGCGAATCACCAGTCACCTCCTGATATGATATCACAATACCTAGGCACCGATTCAATAAAAATTGTAATTCTATAAGTATTGTGGTTTTATAAATATGCTGATTCGATATTACATTTCCCCCCAATTTTGTTACAATTTTAAGCCCTTAAAGTTTAACGATTAAATAAAATTTAGTCAATTAGCACAAACTGAGTAGCGCGCATCTGTGTAAAAAAAAACTATCAAATAATTAACTCCAAATGCGCAAGATGAAAACGTGTAAAAAGGCTGCACTACCTGTTGGATTATAAAGAAACGTCGACATTTTACTGCCTCAAATGCTTCCAACGTCTTCAAACTCAACCTGGCAGTGAGCGCGTGGGTTAAGTGGCTGTGAGTATGTGGGCGTGTGCAGCTTCTAACACGGATACCCTGGGCGTCTAACGCACGCAATTTTTTTGACTAATTGGCGCACGCTGTGTTTTAAGACTGGTTTAAGAGTGTTTCATGAGTGGGTTTGAACTAATTTGCTCACAAACTTTGAAGAAAAAGGCAGATCAGAGGCTTTTAACACATGCTTTTTAGATGATATACAGTGGGGCAAAAAAGTATTTAGTCAGCCACCAACTGTGCAAGTTCTCCCACTTAAAAAGATGAGAGAGGCCTGT
>JAQMYL010000018.1:15695651-15706545 GCA_030014365.1 Clarias pachynema
GGTAGAAACAAGATACTATGTTGTGGCCATGACTTCCTAAGGTGCGGGAATGAGATACTATGTTGTGGCCATGACTTCCTAAGGTGCGGGAATGAGATACTATGTTGTGGCCATGACTTTCTAAGGTGTGCCAATGAGATCAGTTATGTCCCAGATGTGACAGGATGATTGTTGTTTTGGAGTTATGCTGTGTGTCAGTGAGTAAATAAAAGCTACAGTATCATTCCTCTATAATAACAGTTATAAACGGAAGCATTTTAAATTTGTCCATAATTTACAAGAGGCTAAATGGTATAAGGGTATTAAGTTGTGACCACAACATCATATCTCGTGGCCACGCATTAAATTATCTCGTCTCCTCGTGCTATTAAGTTATGGCCACAATATAGTATCTTGTTCCCACACCTTAAGTCGTGGCCAAGGAATATTTCTTCCCCCCAATGTCACCAGAGGGGGCTCTGTAGAAATAAGGTCACCATAGTGCACACACAATTTTGATGTATGGTCATTATTCAATTAATAACCCCTTTGTACTTAAAATCTTACAGTGGAAATGATTCTGTACATCACAGACACATTGTATGCACTTACATTTTGCCTTTGATTGGGGAAATGTGTTAGATTGAATTCCAGTTATCATGTTCGCCATGAGATATTTCTAAACCATACCTAATAACAGTACAAACCTAAACTGACCTGCATGAAAATGTTCATAGAGGGAGAATGGCACAGCATGACTAATGCTTCAATGGGCTTCTGTTAGAGCTCGTTGCAGTTTTGACCACTGGGTGTAATTACAACACTATGAGCTCACTTTCCTAAGCTTGTGTAACATCTAGAAAAATGAGGGTTGAGATCTCCACTCATGTATGGGGTGTCCGAGGTCAATGAGGGCCCAATCTGCATACCCAGGAGATTCTTTTCCTTTTGGAAATAGCCTGTTTCACATTAATTTTAGGGGCTCTGCATATTTTCCCTAGTGTAGTTGAATAGCATAAAATTATTCACTGTTGGATTTTTTTTTTCTCTTTTTCTGATGGCAAAACCAACAGTTTAGAATTGGTGGTTGGTCTTTTAGTCTTGCTCTTCTCATTGCATATTTGAAGTTTGAAATTGCTCACGGATGTAGTTACTGTTGTATACTTGATAAGAAGCAGAGGTTTGGCTGGATGAAATCAAGTCGCACATAGTGGAATTGTTATTCCTTGCTTGCCAAGTACACTGAATTGATAAAGCCAACTACTTTATCATGTTTTATAACAGTTGATAATTTTAACTCATCATTATGACATGATATTTGGGGGTTTGTATTGATTGATCTTGATTATGGAGGTTTACAACATTTAGTAATGATTAGCATTTTGCCAGGGTGGCACAGTGGATTCGTACCTAGCACTGTCGTCTTGTACCTCCAGGGTCTGGGTTCAATTCCCAGAGTTTGCATGCTCTCTCCATGCTTGGGTTTCCTCAGGGTACTCAAGATTCCTCTCACAGTCCAAAGTTTTTCAGGATAGGATTACAGTTATCTTACATTTACTTAAATATTTACTTACATTTACTATAATATTCAGTATCTTGAATATTAATGAATCAAGAATTTGAACGTCTGTTTATTTATTTTTTTCAAAACATTGATTATTTCTTGTATTCAAAGATTCACATTTTCAAAGTGACCTTTTTCACCATTTCTCACTTCTAACCTCAGAGAAGAGGAGGAAAGTTTTATTATCATTGTTTCCATAGTAATAAAAACCCTACTGGATTGCTGCACTTATCTGCTGAAATTTGCAAAGATTTTAAAAATTAAAAAAAAAGTCATTTACAGTATGTAATATATGTCTATACCGCTTTATCCTGTGTACAGGGTCGTGGGTGGCCTGGAGCCTGTCTCAGGAGACTTAGGGCAGAAGATGAGGTACAACCTGCACTACGGGTAATTTGGGAACGACAATTAGCCTAATCTGCATGTGGGAGGAAACCAGAGAACCCGGAGGAAACCCACCAATCACGGGGAGAACATGCAAACTCTATGCACACTGACCCGAGGTGGGAATCGAACCCAGTGTTAAGCATTAAACCACTGTGCCACTGGTTTATATTATATACATAATGTGTGTCTGACTAATACATTTACAATAGTTTATGTCAAAACAGTAAAAAGCTCATCAGCTTAGTTCACATAGAGTTCTGCTGTCTTGATCATGTCTTATTATAATATCATTCTTATTACCCATAAAAATACATTTAGTATTAAATAATAACTAATTGCTAGTGATTCAATTTTTCTGAAAGAAAAGGGTCAAGAATGATGCTATATCATAAAAAATGTGTACACTGTAAATACTGTTATAGGATAGAGAATTTGATAAGCCACTGAACCGTGCTGCAATCCATCACAGACTTACACAAGATAACATTATTTGACATTATTGGGGCTTATCAGTGGTCAGCGTTGCATAATCCTGGTATCTTGCAAAATACATATCCGCAAAGTTTGAGAAGCATGAACCGGAGTAGTAGTACATTTTCTACTTTTTGAAATGTAATGAGGTCAGTGGTTCTGTATTAAGGTGAGATAGGAGATAGGAGGAGTAGGAAACAGAATATAAAGTCATTTTGGAGCTGCACATTCAGTACTGTACATTCCTAGAAAAGATTTTTGAGAGGCATAATTCATAATCAAACCTATACCTTTGATACTATTTCTACCTGTTCCTCTACATGCATCTGACAGATTGCATCCACACACACATGCACACAAACATATGAGCAGGTTTTTGGCCAACTAATCAAATTACCCATATGTGTGTCTTCATCAACCTGTTGTAAGCTGGAAGCTTCATACTAAAATATTTAAAAGCTTCAGTCCTGGACGTTATCACAGTGCCTGAACACCTCAAACACTCCAACTTTGCTCACTCCTATAACCACATACCTTTCTCTCCAACTTCTCTGTAGTTAATGAATAATAATTGAATAACAACTGTATAATCGTGTTCTGACACTTGGTGTTGCTCGTAGTGTGTGAATGCATGTGAGCATGTCGACTGGAACAAAACAGAAACAAAACTTAGTTGGGCTACAGAGATTCCTAGATCGATGGATGGATGGACTGGATCATTTCCTTACAAGACCCTGCAAGAGCATCTAAGACTTTCAGACATAGACATGCATATTCTGGAATGAATTTTAAGGTATTATTTACCTCCAGTTTATACCACAGCACTGTTGAGTTCTGGATTCTGATTGGTCAGAAAGTGTTGATTAGGGTACAACCTGGACAGGGTGCCAATCCATCGCAGGGCACACACACATACTTACACACTCACACACTCATCCACACACTCCTGGGAATTTTGGGAACGCCAATTAACTTCTTTGGGCTGTGGGAGGAAACCGGAGTACCCAAAGGAAACCGTGGAGAAACCGTGGAGAACATACATCAATCAAGCCTGGCCATATCCATTACATTAAATGTAAATAAAAGGCCATACCATTTATACATAATAGATTTTTAAAAAAATCAGGCATCCAAAATTCCCTTTCCAGGAGAGAAATATCCATCTGAGCAGTTGAGGTTGAAGGTACTTGCTTAACAGTATGGCAGCCTGGCATTGGGGGATCTCGACCCTGGCACATTCCGATCAGCAGTCCAGCACCTTAACCACTGGGTTACACCTTGCTCCCCATTAATATTGATAGACAAATCAAATCAAATCAAATAAAGACAAATGTTTGATCCGCTCCTCAGGATGTGCTGTTGTTAAACAGTGATTAAATTATTATTGGTGGTAAAAATTAACCTGATCCTTATAGATCTTTACTTCCTCCTAAAGACAAACGAAAAGGAAAGTAGCCAGTAAGAACATGCTTAGCATGTCATGACTTAAGGCTAAGCTACAGAGGTTGTAAAACCAGGCTTAGCAGTTTTCGTCTCGTCTCACTGGAATATCGGTGTAAAGGGTGTGACGAACGCATTCTGCTTCAGATATCATTCAGAGACACGGAGTGAATCACGTTTGGTTGATTTGGATCTCTCCAAACGGCCACAGTGAGAACGGTGCCAGCAGATCCACACTGATCTATGTGGATGTAAACGAAGTGTATGTACATTACAAGAGCAAATAATATTTTATGGCTGAGCTGATAGGGAGCCGGCCACCGTTCTTTGTCTTACTAACACCAGCACAACGCAGTGATACGTGGTTAAAAATTTATTAAAGAAAAAAAAAGAAAAAGAAAAAAAAAAAACGAAGTAAAAATTTTTTAATTGTACGCATTTACAATAAAGACTCAAAAACATTGCACTATAAAAAATACACAAAAATTTGTACTGTTATGAAAATCCAACATCTAATTCATAACTCGTTATATCGTGAATAACCTCACTTACATCTTCTTAAGGTGCCATGCACGTGCACGTAATCGACCATGTGATTATGTCCAGCTGACACGTCTTGACAATTAAATATATACGTAGGTGACAAATCAAAGACGATGTTTTACCATTGATTTCTAAAGTCAAACTGGTGTGAGTTTAATATGTTCTTAATCTACACTTGGGGCTTGATGGGACAAAACCAATAACCATCAGGCAAAAGGAAAACTGATTAAAAAACATACGTTACATAATATCAGACAGAGACAAGCACAACCATGCACACACACAGAGCCATAAAGTTGTGAAACATGACTAATGTCTGGATATTAAGGATGATGGCTCATTGATGTGATAAGAGGAATGACTGGGCAGGGCCGCGAGTGTGTGAGGAGTGACTGTTTACACAGCAGAGGAGTAAAAACAGCCAGGAAGGAAGACGAGATACGGTCAGGTATAAAAGGCGAAGAGCTCAGAGTCAGTGGTAGAGTTGAGACGGAAAGGTAAGAAAAGTATAAGTAAGGTTTCTGAAGATAATTATTTTCAGTAGATTTTATTTGGCTAAATGTAAATCGATAGATGGAAGATGGATTAATCAAGTTGTACACTTTAATAAGACTGGTGAAAAGAAAAGTGATTTCATATTGCTTTCATATAATCTGACTTACGTTTGCAGGTTTTCGTGTTCAGCTATTGTGTCCCGGTCGCACATTATTAATCAGAAAGATGAGAAGCCTGGTTCTCGCCCTCGTTCTGGTACTTCTGGTAGCCAGCGGTAAGTTTGCTTCTCTTTCTTATCAGGAGGAAAATGATTGATAATTTATCTAATATAAACACTTATTACGATATCAAAAGTCTTAGACTTTGGGCAGGGGTGTCTTTGTGGTTGGATTACTGATCAGAAGGTCCCCGGTTCAAACCTCTGCACCACCAAGTTGGGCCCTTAACCCACAATTGCTCAGATGATTAATCATATAAAATGTAATCACTCTGGATGAGGCTGTCTGCCAAATGCTCAAATGTAAATGTAAAAGCTTTGTGCAGCACAGAAACATCATCAGGTTAAAGTAATGCTTAATATCTAATTGATGCAATGATTCCTATGACTGATGTAATCTATCTCGTATCCTACGCAGATATTCTACAGCTAGTCGTGTGTGTAAGATATGTGCTGTGTGTTTCAGGTACGGCTCTGGATTGCTATCACTGCCAGCCCAATAAGGCAGGAGGGGCGTGTGAGATCACAACGCTGACCTGTCCTGGTGAAAAAGACGCCTGCGTCTCAGCCAAGTTCCTCAGATCCCCGTGTAGGCATTCACTCTTTAATACATTAAAAACAAATGATCTGTGCATGATGTTTATGTGACGAGCAAGGATGTAGACTAGTAGCATGGTTAATATCCTCTAAAATGCAGCTTTTATATTAAGTATCTGTTTAATATTCATCATTAGCTATAGATAAAGCCAAGCTCTATTCAAATAGACACTTTCCAGTCAAATATCTTCATTAACTGTAGAGAGTACTGTTTAAGTGAGCGGTCTTGCCTGTGCCTCCTCCCTGCAGATGGACACTACCAGAAGTGCACCACCATGGCGGGCTGCGACCTCCTGAAGCTCAACGCCTACATGAAGGTCAAGTGCTGCCAGGACGACCTCTGTAACACCATGTGATCTGGCTGGCCTTTGACCTTTCACACTGTCAATCCATTCATATCTAGAATGGTTTAGAAGTTCATTGTTAATGGTTATTCTTGTAACAGCAAAAACTCAAATAAAAGGTTATGCATAGAATTCATATGCTTTATGTTTTTTTTTATTATTTATTTTTATTTCAAATAAGAACTGTTATTTAGGATGTGAACTGAAAGGTTTATTTGCTAAGTAGAATTCGATAGTATGATTTCCCCCTTAAATCCTTTTAAATTTACAAATAATAATTTAAATGATGTACATTGAGAATAAAATAATATTTTAAACTGCTATAATGCAGCTTCCAAATAGTGCCAGAACAAGTACCCAAATTCCTGCTCTTAAAACCTTATAGTATTTCCTTTTAATAGGGTTTCTCTGCCCCCATTTTTTGTCACACCCAAGACGGCACCTGTTTCTGAAGGTGATAATAGCAACATGATAATCATCATGCTAGCGCCATTCATAATGATGTTACTAGCAACATGCTAATATAGCTAGCATAATGCTGGGAACATGCTAATCAACTTAACATCACACTAGCATCATATTAGCATCTTGCACCGGCGACAGTGCTAAAATGAAAAAAAGCCACCATGCCGCTAAAATGAAAAAACAATAAATATTCATATTATAGTAATAATCTCACTCATCGTCTATACTGCTTCATCCAGTGTATAGGGTCACAGGGGACCTGGAGCCTATCCCAGGAGAAGTTGCATACAATTCATCGGATACACACACATGCACTCGCTCACTACGGGCAGTTTGGGAACACCAATTAGGCTAATCTGCATGTCTTTGGACTGTGGGAGGAAACCGGAGTACCCGGAGGAAACCCACTAAGCACCAACCTGGCCGGGAATCTGAATCAATCAAAGCTGGCCGGGAATCTGACCCTGGAGGTGCAAGGCGACATTAAGTTACCGTGCTGCTTTATAATAATAATAATAATAATAATAATAATAATATTTCCTCCAACAAACCAACAAATATTAATCGATGTAATCTTATAATATCTATGCTTGTGCAGGTTGATGAAATACGCAATATATAGCTTAGATAATAGTTTTAGCTACAAAAAAGGCAGTGAAATACAAACATTTTCGTGCACTGTAGTTTGAGACAGAGTGGTATTTTTGTAAAGCTCCACAAGATGGCACTGTGTGAAAACAAAATGCATCCTTACTGCTTACATGAACTCCTTCTATTATGGGTTTATGTGTGAAGAATTAAAACCACTCTTTGTTCACTGCCTGGCCAAAGGAAAAAAAACATGTAGATTTAAATAAGCAACTAATTAAGAGCTTCTGATTGCATGATTACTGCGGTGATTAATATGATTCAACTGATGATAATTCTTTTAACGATATTTGACGCAGTGAGAAGCTTCTCATATCTTAAACAGACTTGTCAGAAGACACATCCTGAGGTCAAGGAAAAAATGCTACTCTGTTTCAGAAGGGTGAAAGTGATTGGCCCTCATTAAATCAAGCATAGAGAGCTAAAGCTAAGGAAATTGCTGAAATGACTGGAATTAGGTTCTTTATTAAAAGATGAAAGGACAGCACTGAACTGTGAACGCTTGCCGAAGGAATGTGATCGGTATAAAAAAAAGTGACCGTGATATGAGATCACTTAAACGCTCTTCATTAAAAACTAAATGATGGTACGAATCAGAGCTATGTTTAATAGTGAAAGAGCATTTCTCTCACAGGATTGAGACTATAATCTGCTCTGGGGCAGTTTTACAGGTTTACTGTATAGTATACAGTATATATATATATATATAAAGGACCTCATCAACCACTGTTCCACCCGGGAGCTCGAAGTGGAGAGGGTGAGCAGCTTTAAATATCTATACGTGTCTACATCAGTGACCAACACACCACAACGCCGATTGAGAAGCCTCAGCAGAAGGCTGTAGACGTTTGGTATGTCGACTTCTACAGCTGCACTCTTGAGAGCATCTCGACCACCCGCATCACCCATCCCGAGCACAGACTTTTCACACCTCTTCCCTCAGGACGGAGGTAAAGAAGAGTGAAATGTAGGACTTCTACTTGAGAATTAAGAACTCTTTCTTTCCAACCACCATCAGTCTCCAAAATTGCTGACAATGTGTTTACAATCACGGTCTGCCATTTGCATTTGACTGTTGACACACACACACACACACACTTTGCGGAACTTGCACACTCACTGTGGATATTTTTTCAGTTGGTGGACTGTTTGCACACTCATTGTAGACTGTTTACAGTATATATTTTCATATGCTGCTTTTTCTCTTAACTCTTTTGAATATATATCTATTTTCTTGTTATATTATGTATCTTTTTTCCTCCACTCAATGATGCTTTTTAAATATTTTTTTTCATCTATCCTATTCTATACCTACTGTATACCTATTTTTGCAGCATTCATTGTGGACAGCGAAGAAATAATTTCATTGTACAGGACAAACTTGAAACCTGAAAGGCAGGGTTCACCGTGGACTGGGTACCAATCCATCACAGTGCTCACACACACACTAGAGGCAACACCATTAATCTGCATGTCTCTGAACTGTGGGAGGAAACCGGTGGAAACCCACCAAGCATGAGGAGAACATGCAAACTCCATGCATCCAGACTTGAATCGAACCCGGAACCTGGAGGTGCAAGGCGACACGAAGGCGAAATTCATGTAAACATTGAAAATATTTCCACGTTGTTGCTAATATAATTTGTAATAAAAAAATCTTTGTGCTGAGCAGCTCATAGCAAGAATGGCAGATCCAAGACTGACTTTATCTGATGTACCACTAACATAAATCACTTATTAAAAATAGCAAGAACGTGATGGTAAAGGTGCTGTAATTTAAGAAGTTTTGAATGACCCAAAATTTATTCTTGCACATGATCCCATTTGTCTCATATCCTTTCTAAAAAAAAAAAAAAAACCTAAAGTTAAAATAGCATACTTATAACCTACTTATACTGTAGGTGGACTCTGTTCACGCTGAGATCTTCTGCAATGACAAATCTTTTTGGTGTTTTTCATATGTGGAGTCATAAATGTAAAATTTTTAAACTTGTGTAAACAATTAAAAACAGGTCAATATTTAATGACAAGGATCTAAGTTTAGGAAAATAATAAAATAAAGTTAAATAAAATATAAAGATGTTTCCTTGTTTTGTCATTTTAATTTTAGAAAAGAAAATCAAATGAATGTAAGACTTTACCCCCTGACCAGCACCAACTTAGGCATTAAACAATCTCTTTGCTCAAAAGTTTTAGCACTGGTAACTAACCCAAACCAAACCACTGATTCTCAAACAGACCGGATCCAAGGAGAAAGAACGGATTGTTAGATTTTGTGAGAGAAATAATACCATCAAGTCTTTTTTTTTCTTTTGCTATGATACATACAAGTATATATTTAAACATGTACAATATTTCTTCAAACAAGATGAACCAAAGCTGACAATACATTCTGGGCGAGTCAACTGATGAACCCAGTACACGATTGTCACTGAAATACACAGCGTGAATAAATAATACACTACACTGATCGTATTTACAATATAAACAAACAATATCAAAAAAAAAAAAAAAAAGTGCCAAAAAAAGCTTTGGATCCTTTGAACGTGGCACATAATATGCAATGACGTTATGGTTGGCATGTGAAATTCTGCTCATTACCATATTACACACACACACACACACACACAAAAACCCTCAACCAACCAACCAAACAAACAAACGAACAAAAAAAAGAATTAAGATTTTTGTTTCTTGCCCTGATCGTGTCCACTCAAACATTTCTGCACAAGTCAGTAAGAAATGGAAAGCATTACAACAACATACACAGAAGGTCCTGCGCAAAAGCCGGAAAAAATGATACCGAAGGACGCAGAGGCCAACGTAAGAGAGGAGAATGTGAGCTGGCTTGATTTACAACACACACTTCAGTTAGAAGACAGTCGGACAATATAGTGTACTCTTCCAGTAGTTGAAAAAGCCTGGTCAGATAAATGAACATTTGTTGAAATATACAAGCTGAGCACACATACTCACAAACACACACGCACACGCTGCACTGCTAGTGCTGTACACACACTGGGCATCCACTGTTCCAAAAATAAAAATAAAAAAAAAGAAAGAGAAAAAAAAGAATCAAAAAGCATGTCCATGTTGTCTGAAGGCTAACACAACTAGCCTGAGTTTAGATACTCCAAAGCCACTTCATAGCAGAACTTGTACTGATCCTGAAAGAAAAAAACAAAACAACATCATTCAACATAGTAACTTATATGGCAAAAGGTTTGTTGCACCTTCTCATCACACCCATATGTAGCCATGTACTGTATTTTATGAATGACAACTAATGATTTATTTCTGGACTGTCCTGCTCCTACAGTATCTGTCTGTGTGTTCTCTCACGTGTCTTAGCCTAATTGCTTATCTCAATGATGGTAGTAAAAAAAAAAAAAAAGGCTGGCTTCTCACTAGTTTTGTAACACTAGTAATTAAATTTGTATGATTTTTGATTGCTGGGATTAGTGGGTCAGCAGGTTGCGCGTAACCACAATGACAGCACAACCTTCTTAACCAATAATCACTGTAGTTAGAGGACACCTGCTGCCTTAATTGTGATTATTGCTTAAGCAGGTTGTGCTGTGATTATTGAGAGTATTGTTTAAACAGGTTGTGCTGTGATTCTTGAGATTATTGGTTACTCAGGTTGTGCTGTGATTGTGCTGTGATCATTGAGATTATTGGTTAAGCAGGTTGTGCTGTGATTATTGAGATTATTGGTAAAGCAGGTTGTGCTGTGATTATTGA
>JAQMYL010000018.1:15714320-15726983 GCA_030014365.1 Clarias pachynema
ACCTATTATATATTACTTATACATCATCATCTTATTGATTATAATCAACCGTTATACTTTATACCTATTATATATTAATTATACATCACCTCCTTATTAATTATAATCAACCTTTATACTTCATACTATTAGTTATGAAGTATAAAGTTGGCGACTGATTGTTAGTGTAATTAACAGTGATGAAAGTAGTTTAAAATTTTTACCAGCCAAAAAGTGAGGAAAAATAAACCATAAAGGTTTTGGACAGTCCTAAGAAACTTATTACATTTACTTTATATTTCCATTTATTCCACTATAGAATATTAGCTAACTTTCAGGCTTTTGGGCTTGAATCCCAAATATTGTTAAATGGAAAGCTCTTGCCCTATGTAGGGTAACTTAGAATCCCCTTTGATCAAGGATTAGATAGGGATTTGGGATTCAGCTTTGTGTTAGAAACTAGTTAGCACTGTAGCTTGTGTTAGCTGTGAACAAAACAACACGGACGGTTTAGAAGGAAATTCAGAACGACTTACCGTAGAAGCGATTACTAAGGAGACAAAGTGTCATTTAAGATGACATAACATTATCAGATGTGTTTCCTTGCTGAAGGTGTTTCCGTGACTGGTTTGAAAAGTGGACTTTAGAAGGCAGCTGCAATCCCCAGACTGTACAGATCTATTTTTTACCCATGCTGCTGACTGACAGTTAGTATAATTAATGGCATTTAGAGCAACTGTGATGTGGAGTGATACATATAGTTATGTGTCCCAGTGCTGTTATGCTCTATATCACCACTCGTGAAATGCCTTCTATTTCATCAGATTAATCAGTTGGAACTTAGTTGGTTTAGAACTTACTATAACAGCATGTTCTATTTCCCTAATTAAGACGTGGACATGTGAAAAGAAAATAATACCATCCATCCATCCATCTGTCCATCCAACCATCCATCCAACTATCCATCCAACCATCCATCCATCCAACCATTCAACCAACCATCCAACCATCCATCCATCCTCACCTGGGCTGGATCCACATCATTGAGCATAACAATGGACGTGCAGTGATAGTCCAGCACTAGCCTCCAGAAATCTTTCACTGTGTTCGGCAAAGGATGCTGGGTTACGATAAACGCAGAAGGCTGCTTATAACTCTGTTGAATGTATGAGAGGACGCAAAAGGAAAGGACAAAGAGGGGAGGGGATGAAATGGGAAGAAACATAGGCACAAGTTTAGATAAATAAAGCAATGTCTTCCCAGTATGTCCATCTTAGTGTTAAAACATTTGATGTGACAGAACATTTGTCCAACCACTTAGATAGCTCTAAATCAATAGTGTAGATGGGAGTGTTAAGACAGAATTAATAATGAAGACCACAAGCTAAGTGTCTCATTGTGACAGATGATCGTGTTGTGATCAGGAGATCCCAAAGTCACGGCCATGAGCTATGTAACCTGAGTCCATGGCTCGATTTTTGTTGTGGCAACAACATGCTTAATACAGTGACTTCAGTTAATTATATAATGGACGAAAAAAAGTGCATTCACTTTGAGAGGGTGACTCGGGTTAATGGCATATCCATGTCAATGACTCCAGTATGTCCTTTATGTGTCATCCCAAGATTGAACTATAGGGTAACATTATCAATCTCCATGACGAGGTTTCTTAGGCCAACTTGTGTAATTCAATTGATTTCTTTCGCTCTCACTCACATTTTAAAACCCATATTGTGGCCACTAAATAGATCTTAAAAACCGCAAGAAGCAGGAGGAACTCATGACCTCGGTATATTAATTTGTGGCCACATGTTATTAAAAAATAACCAGCATGTCAGCTCAGTGGCTCAGTTTTGGCTTTCTTACATCCATAAGTGCAGCGTTGATGTAGTTGCTGCTTTCTCCATCGATGGTGATGAGGAAGGGCAGGCAGCGGTCAGGAGGAAGAACATCCATGCAGCGGTTCTTCTCATGGTTCCGTGGCAGTAGTGCAATGCTGCAGTCCTCTACACGCAGTGTGGGGGTCACCATGTTCAGCGTCTGCATAACACACAGGCATTCATATAAATCCCGGTGAAAATGATGAACTTTATGTTACATTTGTATATATTGTAGTAGTAGTAGAAGTAGCCAAATATTAACAATAGCGAAATGATGTTAATCCTAATATACTGAACTACAGTACAAGCTCCATGTAAAGATTGTGGAAATGTTCTCAGGGGAGGTTCATAAGAATTTCTAATTAATTTCAATGAGGAGGATCTGGTTAAGCATCTGATTTTAACCCTTAACCCTTAGCACTAGGTCATACAAACTGTGTTGGTGTGAGGATAAAAAAAAAAAAAAAAACTTTCCTAATTCCTAATCCTCATTGAATCCACTTCATTCTTACCCTGAACTCTTCTTTGATTGGACTGGTGTTGGTTTGGGGATCCAATCGGTTCATGTCGTAGTACACGGAACGGAGCTGATTGGCGGGAATGGTGGTGTCGCCGCAAAGACACGCCTCCAGGATGGCATCATGGATAAAGACGTATTGCTCCTGAAAGAACAAAATAGACAATAAAAAATTTTAAGTAACCATCCATCTATCCATTCATCTAGGAACGTCTGTAGTCCATTCAGTGATGACCAGTGTACTGTATTTATTCCCAACTGTGGTAGGACCTCCGGTCAACATTCATTTCAGTCTTTTAATTACATAAGATAGAGGACTAGTATGTACATTATACATTATTCCCCTTGGTCCATGTCTTTCGTCTACACTCATGGCTGCTACGGGACACAAAATACCAGCTCACATGTTCAAGTTCATCTAATTACTGACCAGACTCAATTACACAAATGTATGATCTGTGTTGTTTGTATAAATCTCTACCCAAGCCATTGTTCCTAGTTTTCATGATCCTGCTCCTGCCTTGCCCAGTTCGCCACCTGTCCGACCATAGCCTGTTTAATGTGTTGATTGCTGAGTATAATAAAGTTCCATCTACTTTCTCCGTCCTACTTTTGACAGTAATGCATTGAACCTGGAAATAGTAAAGACTGCAGAGCTTTGGCCTGGAAATCCACAAAAAAATGGGGCAAAATATTGTTTGGGAAATTTTCACCTGTCTCATCTTCATTGTTAGTTACAGGGGACCTGCTTAGTTACCTGGGTACCTACGACACATTCATATGCACCATATCACCTTATATGTTTTATTTTAAGAGGCTTAGGTAAAAACCCTACAGTGATATTCGAGTGAATTTATCCTTTACTGAAAGAAGAGAGAAGAGACTTTTTATAATCCTTATCTCAGTTATAGATGTTGTACATAGGGCTTCATATCAGTGTTATAAATACAAATTTGATTACTATAGTTTGAGGGAATTAAAAAACCGTAATCATATTACTCTTTATAACAATCTGTAATGATGTCATAATAAAAAGAGATGATAAAGAGATGCTGGACTACACTACCATCAGCCCCAGCACATCACCTTGTTTCACTATAATTAGCCCCCCTGTTTAAGTTCTTGTTTTCAGAGTCACACCTTTTCTTATACTCATCTGTTTCTCAGTATCGCTCGTAGCCTCGGGTCCATGGTTCATTTGTAAGATTCTTGTTTTCTGAGTTGTGTTTGTTTGCATTTTAATGAATAAATCTACTCACATCTGCCATTGTGACAAATTTAATGGTGTTTTTTTTGTTTGTTTTTTTGCACAAAAGTATGTTTTTTGTTTTTTATCAAGGAAACCAAATCAAATGTTACAATGTGTGTTTTGGCAATCTAAAATAGTCTTGATTTATTCCCAACATATGTGAGGGCACATCCTATTTCCTCATTCAGGAACGGACAATTCAGTACTTTGATGAAAATCGCTGATGAAGTGACATTTGGAGACGATCTGGTCTTGTCAGTTTTGACCGAATCATGACACAAGGTCAGTGCCTCCATAATGAATGTGCCTGCTGGTGTAGCTAATGATCTTTAACCTTTCTGTTGCCATGACACATCTCTGATAACAGCTGGGATCACAAACAACCTCAAAACAACCAAATGAAAAAAAAAAAATTTTGTATGCGCGTTCTCTTCCTAATGAGAATCATCGAATTTGCAACACAAATCACTTTGCGTTGTTGCAAATTACCACGGACAGTTCGAACATGCACATAAAAAGGTAACAAGTGCCCGGAGGCTAAGGGGCAATGTCAACACGCACAAACACCTGTGAGCAAAAATGCATGTGCGTGTGTGTAAGTGCTTGTGCGCACACACTTACACACACACACGCGCGGTTTGAAGGTCACTGAACTTGTGGAGGATGAATCAGAGAAGCTCTGCTTGCGTAGTTACTCAAACCCCAATCCAGATGTCATCTATGAAACATTTGCCCATTAAATCCAATGATGCTTGTGATCTAAACGGAATTACAGGGAAATGGTGCATTCAGCTAGTCTACAGCTCAGTCCAGATGGTCTGTGTTCAGAAAAGCAAAGAGTTCTTCAGCACGAAATTGTCGAGAGCGGTAGAATCGCAGTAATATTCGCCCCATATCTATTCCTGCGTTTTTATGGCACTTATAACCACCTGATCTGTGTCACATTCTAAGTCTTGATTGGCTTTTAAACAGGCAGGAAGTACAGCGAGTGTACGGATTATTGTCTAAAAAGAGTCATAACGGCTTTTAACAGGAATAGGCCATGAATAGATAAACATGTGGTTTAGAGACTATTTCAGATCTTTCTAATTCACATAGGATCCTTCTTCCTCGATTAGATGACATTTCTCTTTCTGTCCCTGCTCTCATCTTATAGTTCAGCATCAACTGCATTTACCCTGAAACTAAAACACCATTATATAACTGCGAGTTCAAAGGGCGACTGATAGACGAGTACCTCGGTCTGGACCATGTTGACCCGGCGAGACCGCAGCTCTCGGACACAGTTGTAGATGTCGACCACGCCCTCCCTCTCGGCCATGTCTAACATGATGTCGATCACGATGAAACAGCCTGTCCGTCCTGCCCCCGCACTACAGAGAGAGAGAGGGAGAGAGATAAAAACACAATAACAAAATCCTTTTTTAATTAAATATCCCATGTAGAAGGAGTTATGAAAAATCAAAATTATAGAATAAAATCAAGAAAAGAAGGATTAAAAAGGGTTTGAGAGGATCTCACCTCTCGTGTGGTACAGTACCTGTCTCAGGTGCCAGACATAAGATGTAAAGTGCTGTATCAATTATCACCATCTACTCTGACGATATTACCAGAGGAACCAGAAAGAGATGGAAGGTTTCTGATGGTTTTGTGTTAGAGAACTTATCTGATGCTGATTTATGAAAATATATGTTGAATGTAAAGCATCTTTACGTTATATTTGATTTATAACATTAAAAATTACCCTGGAATTTATTTAAAGCTTACTTTTATGTCTATTTATAAGAGTGATCTAATTATCAAGAAAAGCAATATAGATATAAGTACTTAATCTCATGATCTTTTGATGAATAATGAAGTGAATGAGCATGATAGTATGAAACAGTGCTGTAGTCAACTACTGTATGATTTAATGAAATCCATCTATCTATCTATCTATCTATCTATCTATCTATCTATCTATCTATCTATCTATCCATCCATACATACATACATACATTTTAATGTATCTGCAATGCCAGTTTTCATTCATATGACCATTAAACCATGTGATTTCGTGCTAACAAAAGATGTGAAGAAGGAAAAGGGCACTGCTGAATTTGAACCTACTGCTGAACTCATCTTACTAAAAATGGATTACTGTAAATCAGCTCCTACTCGGTAAATGTCAAAAACACATCATGCTATGCTTCTGGGGGAGAGACAGAGGTTTATTTATTTGTAGCTATTGCAGCATGACTATAAAAAATTTCATTCATTTTTAAAATCTAGTAGGTTCAGGCCACTGGCCTTATATTAGCTTATAATTACTATAATGAATAAATTGTAATGATATTAACTTCCTGGAGTAGAGTATTACTGATGAAGAATACTTAATATATAAACCAGTCTACATTATGATTGCTGAAAAATTGGCCAATGCATTGGTAAAAAAAAGGAGTGATACCTGCAGTGAACCACAATAGGGCCAGCGTTGGCGGCAGACTTAGCCTTGACTCTGCGGATGAAGCCCAGCAGGCCTGTAGCATGGTACGGCACACCGTGATCTGGCCAGCCTGTGAAATGAAACTGCTGGATCTCACGGATCTCATGTGCCCCTCTCTACAAAAAAAAAGAGACAAGAGATTGCAGAAACATCGTTAACCAAAAACAAGTGTTACATTAAGAAATGCCCAACACTATACATTTTCGATTCATGCGTCCATTTTCATCCTTATCCAGGTGTGGGTTGCAGTGGAAGTAGTCTAAACAGAGATGCCTAGACATCCTTCTCCATATTAATCTCTCCATGGGGATACTGAGGTGCTCCCAAACCAGAGGCAGTAGTGTACAGCAATGACTTCTTGCAAAAGCAAAACAATTAGTATAGAAGGAATTTTAACTAGATGGATTCCTTGGAAAAGTTCTCAAAGATATTCTGGCAAATGGTTAGCTTATGAGGAACAATCAGGACCCATGTTTTTATTTATTTATTACTCCAAGAATGGACAAATGCTGATGAGACATGATGTGACTAAATCCCACCAAAGCGCCTCCCTCTGGAAGTGAAATTTGGAAAACTCAGAGGAAGTCACCAAGGCAGTTACACAACTACTTGGTGGCAGGGCTCCTATGATAAATGGGATTTGTTCTGAATTCCTGAAGGCTCTTGATGATGTTGTTGGGATGTCCTAGCTGGCCACATTGTTTGTAGGTCAGGGACAGTGTTTCCGGATTGGGAGACTGGAGTGGTGGTCCTTATCTTTACGAAAGGGGACCAGAAGGTGTTTTTCCAACTTTATTCTGATCACACTCCAAAGCCTTCCAGTGAAAGTTTATGCCGGGTTACTAGAGATATTACCGTTCTGGACATTAGTAAATTGTAGATTTAAGCAAAGCAATGAGTATTTCGTTCTGGCCATGAAATAATGGACAAGCTCTTTAGCCTTAAAAGGATTATTGAGGGAACCAAAGTCTGGTCAGACGTGTTCATGGTGTGCACTGGACTCCACCAGGGCAGCCTCGTGTCACGTGGAAATAATTTCTAGGCACGGTTGAGTAGTGCGGGGTGTCCCAGTTGGTGGCCTCAGGATTTCATCTTTGCCGCAGATGATGTAGTCCTGTTAACTTCATCGAGCAGTGACCTCCAGCATGCTCGGGGACGGTCTGTAGCTCAGTGTGATGTGTCAGCACCTCCAAATCCGAGGCACTGGTACAGTATGGTACTGTATGGATTGTTCCCTTCGGGTTGGGGATGAGATACTGCCTTAAGCAGAGGAGTGTAAGTATCTAGGGATCTTGGTCACAAGTGAGGGAAGAGTGGAATAAGAGATTGACAGATGAATCGGTGCAGCATCAGCAGTTACACATTTTCCCATTAGTTTTATTCTTGTGAAAAAAAGCAATATGCCGCAAATCCAAGTTATCTTTGTATCTATTCTGAGACTCGAAGGAAGATTAGAAATTAATGAATGGAGAAAATACTTTGTAGTGTGCAGTCACCCTTCTCTAAAGGCATGCGTGATGGAACATATGTGATCTTATGAAAGATGAGCATGTCTACTTGCATTTGCAACAAATTCATAAAGCCAGTACACTGCTCACACTGTGGCGTAGGTGTATTCGGCCTCTCAGGAAAGTTTTTGTTGTAATGTTTTTTTTTTTTTCCCTCTCACCTTCTCCACGGCGAATGTTCTGATGACATATTCAGACAAGAGCTGGGTCTCTATCAGCGTCACCTTCATATCCCTGTATATCTCTGTATCATCTGGCCAGTATTTACAGCATTTAACCTAAAGAGATAAAATACACATTAAAAATCAACTTTTTATAGTATCACGTTTTGTACCTTATTTAAACTATTTTATTAATTATGTAGCTAAGGTCTCTACATTTAACTACAATTTTAATGACTTGCAGTGCATAACTTTCAGACTAAGCTTGCTTAACCTTGTTAAAACAGTGCACTGATAAATAACCAGACCTTGTTGGTAAGAAGAAAAGGAACCTGAGTTACTACAGTAGGTTACCAACTAAGTGTCATCAGTCAAACACAATTGGGAAGAATATATATATATATATATATAAAATAAAAGTGGGACAGGACAGGGGGGAGTAGTCCAAGTATTGAAGAAACAGATATGTCTTGAGTCGTCATTGAAAGTGCCCATTTGAAAGTAAAATACTTAGAAAGCCTGCCAAGAATGTTCACACAGTGTCTGCGTGAGACCTGAAGTGTGCACTTGGATCAGGATTGCACAGAAAGTCAAATGGGCATATGAGGTGTTTCGCTGGCAGATGAGATTAGGTTGAGTGGTCAGAAAAAAGTCTTGTGGGACAGAGACAGACCACAGCGCTGGGCAATGCATGTGCAACATCCTTAGTACCTGCCTGGTCAAGGTCATAACAAATAACAACCTGATGGTTACATATACTGATAATTGGAGCATAAAACAAATACAGATACAGATAGAGATAATGTCACTGCAGTATGTCTTTAATATGCAGAATAGTTCTGAGTGTCAGACCGAAAAACATACAGAGAATCAAAAACGATAAAGTTATACCACAACGATCCAAAAATCAGACTTAGTGCTTAGGTCACTTCTGTTCTCCAACGGAAGCTCCATATAGATTTCTCAGGAATCGACAAAAACATAATTCACACCATAATGCCGTCTCATTCTCACGTTAAGCTTCGCGAAATATAATGTGACATCCAATACCCTGGGCTCAGACCCGCCGCCTCTTTATATTCCAGATATTATACTGATAAACATCACACTCTCATACATGACACGGTTAAATCTGCAATTTGAAAGCCGACAATATTGTCATTACATTAGCGGCGCAAAACATCTTAATATCTCATTTGTTACAGCAGCAGCTGAAAAACAGCATAATGTCTCTGAAAAGGTTTTTTTTTTCTATTTGAAACACAGAAAGCCACGGCAAGATTCAATCTGTCTCATGTGGCTCTCTGGCGTCATTAAGGCTGGAAATGAGACTGGAGGATGGAGGGACAGTTGAGGAGAAGGAGAGCAAAAGTTGAAGTCCCTTGGTGACACTTGAGATGAGAAATCCACAAGCCCGAACTGCTCTATCTCAATCTCCGCCAAGATTACATTAGGCCAGAGCCATTATATTATTCCATCAATTAAGGACAGTGTAGTGTGTGTGTGTGCATATTGGGGGGAAGAGAGAGAGAAAGAGAGAGAGAGAGAAAGAAGTGGGCGTGTTATAGACCATGTCGACATGCATGCATGATCATAAATGTTGGAATAAATTGACTGACTAATGCAGTGATGTGTACATCATTGACTATGTGGAGAGAAGAACAAATTATATGAGATCTCTTTTCTCTCCATTTATTCTTTCTATCTTTTTTTCCATTTCCCCCATAACTCCCCGTCCCCCCACCCCGTCCCCCCTCCCCTGCAGGGCTCATCAGATCTGGCCCTCGCCTCTCTGAGTGTTTGGTGCAGGATGCAGGCAGATGGGTGGTGGAGGAGCACAGCGGTTGGTTTATAGCTCTCTGTGGAGAACCGCCAGCCCCAACAACCACCCCCCCTCCCCTCCCAACCCCCCTTCTGACATTCCCGCCACCAGCAGCAGGATACATTAGATAAGTATCACACACTCCCAGCCTGCAGCAAGGCACATCTGCCCGGTCAGGGCACGCCACCCGCTTACCCACAGAGGCTGATCCTGTGCTGCAAAATGATGGACGTAACCAGTGCTTGTTAAACAGTAAACTCGCAGGTCTGTAATCTGTCCTTGCGCTTCTTGTTTACATTAAAGGGGAAACCTTAATCCTACAGCAAACAGTACAAATATAATCAATGAAGTCGGCCATGCTCTTTTAACTTCTAATGTGGGTGAACAAAAAGTTTGCCGTCCATTATTTCCATTGTTTCCTCTCCGGAAGCGTTTTTTTTGGGGGAAAATTCATGTTCGTTCATGTTCGGTTCCACTTGTGGTTGTATTCACACAGACACGGCGCCTTCTCGGTGCTGATGATATGCTACAGATGCTTCACTGAAGCCTAAATGAAGATCTGGGGAGCGTTTCACTCTGTGTAATCACCCGACACAACTGTCATGGGGTGCGTTTACAAGTACATGGTCCCCGTGTAAACACTTCATCTAAACGGTTTCTCTCTTGTCGGAATAAATACATCCCCCTTCTGTGCAGACTCTGGAAGAACAAACCTCTCAGATCAGGCTTTACTTCAGACTTTTATGCTCTGGATCTTTGGTAAAGAAAGAGCAATGATTGGCTTCACATTTCATACGTAGTAAGGCATCTAACCAATCAGAGATGAAAATCAATTATTGTAGCCAGTCATAACGCAGAAGGTGGGATTTATAAGAAAAGATGGGAACTGAAGAAAAATGCTTCTGTCAGATTAAACATTTCCCGGCAGGTAGAACCACTTCACCCAAGTCGAAACGTTTTATTCTGATTAATTGTTTTGAACATATAAACACACATCTTTATCGGATTTCAATCGGATTGAAGAAATACTGCCCATGCAAACGTTGCAACTGATACAGTGCACGAATCTACAATCGGAGCTAGAAAGAAATCAATATCAGCCTCACTTCTCCTAACCATTTCATGCATTTTTACCTAGAATGTGTTGCACCACACAAGAAGAAAATAATCCACATTAATACATTAATATAACAGCTCTGATATCTGATATGATAATATGATTTGTAATATTTACCACAAATAAAACCTTATTATTCGTTTTTTAAATTGATTTTGTCGTCTGCTTTGTGTGAACGGTGCTGTGCGAACCTCACATCGTCCTCTTGGCTAATTAGAAACACAGAGATTTGGATTCCAGAGGTTTGAAGAGCTGGTCATCATGCAAAAGGCCAACCGAAAAGCCATTTCATGCTTGTGTGGTAATGAGCTACATTGATTAGTTCTCACTCAGTTCACTCCAAAAGCAGCACTGCTATCTAATCGAGCGAAATCTTTTGAGGTTCAGTTCATAACACACGATATTAGAAAAGCTTGAGGAAATGTTTATTGAATTTAGAAGAATTCTATTCAAAGCCCTGTTGGAATGTGTCACATCTTACTCTACTCACCCTTCCAACTTCCACTAGGTTAGTAACCATGACAATGGTGGCTGTGTTCTCCTGCCATACCATCCTCCAGAAGTCAATCACCGTCTCCTGCATGGGTCCTGTGCAGAGAATCAATACATACATCAGTACAGGGTCACATCCAGATGCTCATATGGTACTGTACTGCATAGCAGAGACTTAGCCATCAGAGAGCGCACTAATGAAGCCACATACTGCTCGGAAGAAAGTGTCGTCTGTGGACGTTCAGCAAACGTTCGATCTTTTGGAAATCTTTTACCTTTTTTATTAATCTTATTTAACTTATTTCATAACTAGATAAGATAAATAATGTATGTCAATGCATTTCAATGAGATATACTGTACACTATATTGCCAGCTAGAACAGCTTCACCCATTTCCACAAGGTTTAGGAGTGTGTTTATGGGAATTTCTGACCATTCTTTCAGAAGCTCATTTGTGAGGTCAAGACAGTGATGTTAGATGAGAGGGCCTAGCTCACAGGTTCCGCTCTTATTCGTCCCAAAGGAGTTCTATCGGGTTGAGGTCAGAACAATGCCGAGTTCTTCCACACCAAACTTGCTCATCCACCTTGGTTTGTGCACTGGTGCACAGTCATGTTGGAACATGTGTTGGGTTGTTTGTTCAGATCTTACTTTCAGTGAAAGGAACTCTTAATGCTTCATCATACCAAGACACTCTGAACAATTTCATGCACCCAACTCTGTGGAAACAGTTTGGGCACGGACCCTTCCTGACTGCGCACCAGCGCACAAAGCAAGGAATGAGCAAATATGGACTGGCCTGACACTTTTGTAGTAAATTAAAGTGGACACTGGCCTTCTCTTCCAGCATCAGTGTCAGAGCTCAAAAATGTGCTTCTTGAAGAAATGGCCAAAGTTCCCATAAACATTCTCCTAAACCTTGTGGAAAGCTTTCCCAGTTGAAGCTGGTCTAGCTGCAAAATCAATATGATTTTGGGTGGGCCAAAATCATATTAAAGTCTATGGATTAGGAATTGGATGTTACCAAAGTTCATATGCATGTGAAAGCAGGCGAGCGAATACTTTTGGCAATATAGTGATTAATCAACCAAAAGTGTCACATTTTGTCCTAATAAGGACCCAGCAACTACATTAGTAGGTGTTGTTTTGTGTTACAGCAAAACAACTGTTTAACCAAGTACTCCAATATACTTCATCCCTTATCATCCTATTAATGTAAACTAAATGAAATGAAAGAAATGAGAATAAAATGTTTAACTGTGACTGGTGTCTAAAGTGCCTAAAGATACAATTAAAAAATCTCAGCAGCGACCTCGTTTCCTCTCTCATCTGTTCGTACCACTCAGCATTCAGCATCACCAGTATACTAATCACCGACCTGGGGTGCGTTTCCCAAAAGCATCGTTAGCCAACTATGGTCGCAAGTTCCGTCGTTACCAACATAGTTCAACAA